>VUQI01038279.1:0-34352 GCA_015106735.1 Paratilapia polleni | reverse complement strand
TGTCATCAAGAGGGGATGTCCTTAATATGGTGATTTCAGGCACAGCAGCCCCACCCACCTGATGTTAGAAGTTTCTATTTACAAGGGGCAGCCAATCAGAAGAAAGCTGGCTAAAAGGGAGGGGGAGGGAGTTAATGAGGCTTGTTTAAGACAGTGGGTAAACTGAGGGGCTGCGCCAAGGCCTAGTATAAGAAAAACAAGTATTATTGTTTTGTTGAGTCCAAGAACAAAAATATAGAGTTTGAAATGAACAATAATAATAGCACTTGGATGGGCAGACATTTTATATTTGATCTGTAATCTGTCAGTCAGTTTGTTAAATGAGTTTTTCCACTTTTTCTAAAGGAGGTGCAGACCGAGCCGGTGCTGAACGCACTGAGAGACCCGAGGAAAAACAGACGGTCCAAGAATAAAGAGAGCGTGCCTTCAGCCCATCTACCAATTGGAACGCGTCAGACTAAGAGTAAGTAGATGTCATTTTTGTAGACTTTTGTACAGTTTTGATCATAGACTCTTTCTCTACCTCTTTATATTGAAGTATAGTGCATGTGCCAACAGCAGACAAATCACACTATAAAGTTAAAGATCAGTTTGACTTAGACTACTACATACTATATTACTACTACTACTACTTTACTATTATTATTATTATTATTATTATTATTTGAAATTCTCTACAGTTTCTGTGACAGTGTCACAGACCTGTGTGAATTATAGAACATAGATATTACACATATTTAAGTAAGTAAGTAAGTAATTTAAGAACTCTATAAAAACAGTATAGTAGTTGAATATGTTATTTGCCCCTGTAAATGTATAAATTTGGAAGTTATGCATTTTATGATGTTACAAAAACTTGTATCTGATTTAATATTGTATTGAAGTTGGTTTTAGAGCCCCTTCCTTATGATTTAGTTTTGTATATTTGTAACATATATGTTAACAGATTTTGTGCATCACCATATAAAAACATTTTCACCATACAAAATGGTTCTTATAGAGATGAGTTTTTATTTTTTTTAGCTAACTGAACTACTTAACGAAGCTAACATTAGCTTGCTAATATATGATCTCATAAGAATGAGGAATAAAAGTGATAATAATTATATTGTCAGTATATCTGGTCCAAATGCAGTGTAATTATGAAATGAGAAGATTTGAAATTATATTTCACAATAATAACACACATGGCTCAAATTATAACGACGTTTTGTTAAAATAATATAAGCTAGGTTAGCATAATCAGAGATAAACAAGTTCTCAAAGAATCCTGAATAGACAGTAAAAGTATAACTTGTGGGGCCTTTTAAAGCATGTTTTTAAAAATTGAATGGTGACTCTATACTACTACGTATACTTCTTTTCCCATTATTTAGATAGAGGCTCCCCAGATAACTGTTTGGAGGTGTTACCAAGATGGCTGTTGAGTGGCGAGACTTGCTCGCACTTTAGCATAACCTTATATTTTCTAAAATTACAAGGGTAAACATAGGTTTTCTACTTAGCTGCTACAACTAAAGTTGAATTAATTTTTTTTTTGCCCTTCGTAAAGCACAATTTTCTGTCCTTTTCTTGTTGTCACACAGAGAGTGAGCTGACGGCCATCACCATCGAATGGGATGATACGCATGCTTACCTCCAAAAAATGGGCTACCAGAAGGGGAAACTGCTGGTGATGGAATCCGGTTTCTACTATGTTTATGCCAAAACCTGCTTCCGCTATTACAGACTCAGAGGGCTGGAGCAGAGCACTGAGACCAGGGTCCCTCCAGTGGATGTTACAAACACCCAGCTCTTCCAGTACATGTGCCACGAGAGCATCAAACAGAACAGCAAGGCTGTGGTGCTGAGCAAGACGGGCAGCACCATGCGCTGGAATGACACGAGCTTTAACATGTACTGCGCCCAGCAGGGCCGAGGGGTCCAGCTAGACGTGGGAGACACCTTGTTTGTCAATGTGTCCAATGCTGTCTTGCTGGACCTGGCGGGAGAAGGGACGTATTTTGGGGCCATAAAGTTGGGTAACTGAAACTTAAACACATGGGGAGCGGACATGCTACTGAACATTTGATATGCCAAAGAACCACTGTTAGTGATTTATAATGTTGATTTGTCAAAAAAAAGAGTTCTTTTTTATTGTACATGTGTGTTTTGTTTTGTGTCACATTGTTCCTCACCAAATAGCCTTTTTGGATTCTTTTATGAGAAAAACTTGTGCAAAAGGTAAATACCTTAAAAAAAAAACACACAAAAAAAAAAAAAAACTTTCCACTTTCCCTTCTTCCTTTCCCAAAAAGCAGAACCAGAGCTCTCTACTTAACCCAAAATAGCACTTGCGCTTTATTGGTCTTTTTTGCGGTTTGTGTTGGGAAATTTAAATACATTCAGTTCAGATTACAACATTTAGATTTAAGGATTGACATGTGTTTATGCACTAATTAAACAATCCACAAGAGAGCAACTAAGGAAGTAAGTTTGTTGGCAGGAAGTGCAGTGAGAAAGGATTTATCAGTGCTGATTGTTGAAGAAAAATGTCCAAAGTGAGCCTTGGAATTGATGGAGCATCTGCTTGTACTTAGCAGATTATCACAGGATAAAAATAACAAGACTCTTAGGCCTGGGTCTGATACACAGCAGTGGATGCATAAGTGTTTTCTTGAAAGTTTTGGAAGTCTGAACAAGGCAGGCAATAAGGTGTCCTTGCAGTAAGTAACTCAGCAGCTTTAGTCGATAGTGATAGGTTATTTCACCCAAAGACACAATAAATCATGGGGGTGTGCCGTCCTAAAAGGCATTTATTATCCAGTTTTCTGCCCTAAGTGGTCATTGAAGGCAATCACATGACAATGTCATAAATGACGTGTTTGTTTAGTTTATGACAATCAGCAGATAGCAGGACTGTCTGAACTTCTCTTCTTTTAATAGAGAAACCAAATTGAGTTTGGTTCATCTTTAACTTAAATTTTTTTTGTTTTTTTTTCATTTTTTTTTTCATTTGGCTCTTTAGTGAGGTAAATGGGAATATGCACTAAATATTTATTTATTAGCTAGAGAAGTACAGAGACAGGCCACTGTTAAAGTGACCTTTCGGCTGTAAAAAGTCATTTATATTTTATGTCTGTACATAAACAGACATTCATTACGCAGCACTTAGAGGAAATAGTAGGCACGCTTTTTGTTATTAAAACACAGGGGCTTCATTTTTAATTCAATATTTATGCATATTAAATTTTGACAATTCTGTGTGTACTTGCCTAGCCGAAAGCAATATTGTTATATTGTTTCTTCTACAAGATTGTAGCATACCTGTAAGATCTTCACCTGATTTCATCTGCTAGATTTTTCCTATCCAGTGTTCTTTTTATTTATGTTTGTGTATGTTTTAATAAAAAAAAGCTACTTTTGTATGAGTGTTTCAAGTGTATTGAAATGACCTGATTCAGACTGTTGTTTGGGGTGGTTGAACTTCACAGGATTAGCTGTCTCATGCTGTCAGATGAACAGGCCACTCTGCCTGTGATATGATTGGGATGTGAAATTTGATAATCTCCACAACCTTTGGAAAATTCAACACCACTACTGCCAAAAAGTGAAGTCACGCTGTTCCTTTACCTCTCTGCAGACCTGGTCACAGCAGCCCACCAGCTCATTACATAGATAGGTTGTATAGAGAGCCACTGCTGCTGCTGCTGCAGCCCTGCTAACTCACAGCAGACATTTGGAGGGCCAGCAGAGAATGACCTGCAGAATAAACAAGAAACAGGCTGTATGGGATGGGAATGATGGCCAGAATGTTGTTACTTCACTGTAATATGTGTGAGCCGTTTTGATCATTGCGGTGATGGGTCTCCCATAAAGCCCCGCGGCATGCGCAAGAAAGAGAAACTCTTAATGTTGGACTCAAAGCCAAACAATTCCTCTATTGTCTGATCTTGGGTGTTCACCAGCATATGGCCAGAGAATGGCTGGGGTTCACACGTTTGTGCTACACACTGGAACCTCACACGACTTTCAGCTCATTGTTCAAACATTACTGAGAGTTTGAAATGAAATCTGGGGGTGGAATAAAAATACTTGGCTGAGGTGGGTGAGGAGCTAATTAGTTTTTGAGTTTTGACATGATTATCATTGCCATATTTCATTTCTGACTGCAGAAGTGTAGTATAGAATTGCCCTTAACGGCATTTCTTAAAAACAAAACAAAACACAATAATACATTTTAAAGGCATGAGAAAATGTTTTTTTGGAGAGCTGTTTTATGCAAATAAACAATACTCATACAGAGTTTTGCAACAACAAAGCAATTCAGCTGTGGTGTCCATAGGGCTACTCAGATTTAAATAGCTGAAGCCATAAGTGTAAACAATGGACTTCCGCTGTGTGCCACCCTTTTGATGTGACTTGATTTCTCAATTCTTGGCGCTTAGCTGAAACCATTAAAATGTGTTGTGTCAGTAAACATTATGGATAGCCTGGCATCAACTGGACCCCCACCCTGAACATGTACACACACACACACAGACACACACAGACACATAAACTCACATCCATATATACACGCTGACAAAGAAGTCTCGCTTGCTGCACTCTGTGGCTCATAAAATAGGTCTTTTTGGCACATGTGGAGAACGTGCAAGCTTTTATTACTGAGACTTTCTAAAAGACAAGGGGCCATGGCACTGATAAGCAGGCCATGTTTAAGCTTCTATAGGTTTTAACTTACATTATAGGGCATAAACTGGATTGCTGACTTCTATTTTCACTCCCGCCAACCAGGGGTGTTTTAAAGATTTTTGTAAATGGGGTGGCACCGGACCAAGTCAGAGAGGCCGTGGGAAATCAGGAAGTTCTGTCAGAAAACCAAACCACTTGAAAACTGGTTGAAAATTCATCAAATTACAATGACTTTAATAGCTGTCAGACCTCCTGCCCCCACAAACATGCATTAGGAGATGTGGCTGCCCCGTAACAATATGGCAGCACAAGATTCAACCATGAAGTGATGGAGCTAACAAAATACAGTACAGATCAGCTGTAAATATGTTGTTTTCTATTGAGTGGTAGGTGAAAAAAAAAAACTGACTTACACTTTCCTTTGTTTTAAGTTCACCTCAGCCCAAAGATGGATGGGGTTAGGTTTATTGGTGATTCTAAATTGGCTGTAGGCGTGAATGTGAGTGTGAATGGTTGTCTCTCTGTGTTAGCCCTTTGACAGACTGGCGACCTGTCTAGGGTGTACCCTGCCTCTCGCCCTATGGCAGCTGGGATAGGCTCCAGCCCCCCTGTGACCCTGAATTGGATAAGTGGAAGAAAGTGGATACTTGTATTTACAATGAAGCGTTGAAGAGGGCAACACTGTTTTTCCTGGAAAAAGGGGGATCCAGGCCCCCTTGCCCCCTTCTGGTAGTGATATGAACAAAATTTTGAGGGGGCTGTGGTTGTGCCACTCCATGCCCTGCCTTTAGCCACACCCCTGCTGCCAACAGATTTTCACATATTCCATGACGGTGTGTCTCAGAGAAGCTCCAGTGAATACAGAGTGTGCAGGATTGTATTCCCATCTTCTACAGTTTTATGATGCTGCATCTCCATCAGACATGATTTCAGAGTTATTATTTCCCTGTGGCTCAGCAAAGAGGTGGAGCTGTTGATTCAGAAAAACAAAGTCATGTGCTGGAAAATATATCAGGGTGTTTTCCCCCAATAAGCAGCACCAGAGGCATCAGTACTGAAGTTAATGCCATTAGTTAAGTATGGGTGTTTAGCTTTATGAGACTTTGTGGTTTGGAGGAAATGGAGCTCTGAGAAGTCAGTTTTTACCGAGCAGCTGCAGGGCTTTGTTCTGTGCAGGTCGCTTGGCACTCTTACACGCATTTAAATATCCACGCAATTACACAATTGCACTATCAATATATAAATTTGTGCCCCCCCACTGCCCGCCCCTTCCTGCCGCACATACACATGTATAGGCGCATATGCACTACCGTACACACACTTCTCTGCTGAGTCAGCACAGCCAGCTATTTTCACAAGCTGGGCCCTCGCCCTTTGTCTTCACCCCAGTATAGCTCAGATGTTTCTGGCTTTTGATGTCTGACGTTTTTACCGCTTGGCTAATGCTAACATTAGTGTTATTAAAACAATAACAGAGTGAGATTTACAGGCTATGCTGCAGACGCATGGGCGTGAGATAGCAGGAGGGGTTATTACTGTAACCAGGCCCTGTCATCTCCTGCTTGAGCTGTTGGCAAAGTGTATGTGTGTGTGTGTGTGTGTGTGTGTGTGTGAGTGTGCCAGACTGTCTACATCTCTGTGAAAGTGTGTAGGTCATCAGAGCATCAAGAGGTATTCAATCAAAGAAAACCCCCATAACAAATTAAAACCTCATCTAAAGGGCGTTGTTATGGGTCAGTTGGTCCAGGTGAGACATCAGACCAAAGAGATGAAGGCCATAATTCCTCTCTGCCCTTATTTCTTTTTCTCCTGTGTACCAAATACTAAATAAAGTAATTTTATATAGAGACCCTCAATAGTAATCCCACTCTGGCAATCACAGAGACCCCACTGACCTTGCTAATGTCCCTTTTGACCTGGTTTCAGTGCCATGGATAGCACATCTAAAATTTGAACCCAAAAAATGAATCTTTAATGCCTTAACAAGCTCAGAATAAGGGAAATGTGTGATACAGCCAACGTCCTTCTAGAAGAAGGTAATGAATGAAAGGAAATGTAAGGGGAGAGAGCCTCAACATTAATTCCTACACTCCTATGAGGACATCAAAACTGCATGTAAAGGATTACCAGTTAAATCTGATTTAAAAAGAAAAAAAAAAAACATATACTCATGGCCAAAACGTTTTTGAAACTTATGAAATCCTTGTGATTGTTCTTCACAATATTGTAGAAACATGTTTCAAAAAAATCCAAATAAAAACTGAAGTGGCAAAGTGCATGCAAAACAAACTTTGTGCCACTGCCAAAACTTTTGGCCATGACTATAAGATTTTATTCCCTGCTAGTCATACTTCTACAACACGTGCACAAATTCATAACATTACGGCTTCATTAACGGCTCAGTCCAGAGTGCCGGCATGAACAGCATCTCTGCTCTTCCCACCAGAGCATAGAACAAATGCCATGCTAATTCATGTTATGGCTATCGTATGCCAAGAAAAAGTACAAAAGTACACTTACATCTTTATTGCAATAATGAATGGAGAGATATGCCCACCCACTACACAACTGTTACTGTGCGCTAAAAAAATAAGACCAAAAACTACAATTCCTCTAAAGGCCACTTCAGCCTGAGCCAATCCTCTCTGCTGTCTTTGTGCTGTTGGTGCCTTTCAGAGCATTTTTAAAGGAATACCTGACCAACAATGTAGCTGGCTGTGTGGTGCAGACTGTCCAAGAAGTCTGTGCTTCAGTTTTGGTGAGTTAAATTCTAGTATTTGTTTGTCTGTTACTTAGCACTAGCTAGCACTTGAGTGTTGTGTATACAGATAACAGACAACTTGGCAAAGAACCAATTTTAAATTGTAATTTTAGGCACTTTGTCACTAGCAGCCTGTTGGAAAAAAAACAACAAACAAATACATAATTTGTTCCAATTTCTTTAGTTGAATCTACAAAAATGCCAACGATAACACAGTTTGACAGGTATAAAATAGTATTTTTGCACCAACAAGGTGATTCCCAGAGAACTATTAGCTGAAAACGTGGCTTATCTTGGTATGGTGTGCAGTGTGTCCTTAAAAAAATTTGAGGAAACTGGAAAATGGAGGCCAAAAGTAGAAGTGTCAGGTCTAAAAACCGTTCTACAGCAGATCAACAGTAGAAAGTCATGTCCTTAAGAAATATTTAAAAATTCAGCAAAGACCTGACACAGGACCTGAGAGATGCATCTGGCCCTTCAGTTGATCCATCTACTGTTCGCCGAAGCCTCACCAGAAATGGTCTCATTGAAAGGGTGGCTGTCAAGAAGCCATTCTTAAGGAAGGGAAACAGGGAGAAAAGGCTGAGGTATGCCAAATTACACAAGAACTGGACTGAAAATCAGTGGTTTATGGAGTGATGAATCCAAATTTGAAATTTTTGGTTCTATCCAGTAACATCAGATTTTGATCCACCTTGCAATACCATCTGGAAAGCGGCTGATTTTTTCAGCATGACAATGATCTCAAACACACTGCCTATGCAGTAAAAGCATACCTGGATAGAAAAAACACACAATGGAACACTATCAGCCATGGACTGGCCTCCCCAGAGCCTGGACCTCAACATTATTGAAGCAGTGTGGGGTCATCTCAACAGAGAACAGAACAAAAGGCAGCCAACATCCAAAGAGGAGCTTTGAATGTCCTTCAAGAAGCCTGGAGAACTATTCCTGAAGACTACTTAAAGAAATTACAAGAAAGCTTGGCTAAGTGAGTTCAAGCTGTGTTGAAGAATAAAGGTGGTCATACCAAATATTGACTTTCACGCTCGTTAGAATTATACAAACTCTGCATTTGCACATTTTCCTAGCAAAACATAAAGAAATGAGGAGTGGCTCAAGACATTTGCGCAGTACTGTATGTGCCCAGTAATGTCTTTAGGAAGATATATTTGTGTGTAAATATAACTGGGACCATGTTGCCTGAAAGGTGAATGTTACTACTACTGAGGTACTCCCTAGCAAGGAACTCAACCTCCAGCTGACCAGTACCCAGACTGTGGTTATACTGGGCAGCTTCCAGGTGTCAGTGTGTGTGTAACTGTGCCTAGAATATGTCCATTTGTGGCTGGGAGGGTCAGTCAAAATAATGAGTGTCTCCATCTGAGCCGTAGTTTGCAGCTAACATTAATCAACTCCAAGCACTGAAAAAAGGCCTGTTATTATATTGCTTGTCATAAACAAACTCATCATTGTGTTAAGAAATACCCAGTAGTCAGTTGCTTTACTGCTGGCACAGTAGTCAAGCCAGCAGGCCAGCTGAGTCTGAAAGGCCTTGAGCCAGCAGCTGACCATTGGTGCTGAAACCAAAACAAATATGTCTCAATCTGAGCTTTGATTTCAGGAAGATTTTGGGAATATTTAAAGGACATTCATACTAACCATTCCCTTATTAAAATTAACTAATAAAATACACCAACATGTTTCCATTCTAACAAGATTATGATGAATTCAAATAGAACTTATTTCACTAATCATAACATAACTTGCTTTAAGTCAGGGCTTCTCAAACCTTTTTGGTTATGTTACTCTTTGGAGATGAAAATGCTCACATATTTGTTGTTGGCAACCAAAACAATGAGCTAAAAGAGCTGCAAAGAAACCTAAGTGCACTAAAAAATGATCCAACATCCATCCAAAATGATGCAATATATGACCACAGACAAACAGAATACAAAGAAGAAAAAACCAAGCTTTAAGCAGTGATGAGGGGGGCAAGCAGTTCAGCAGAGCAGACAGGTTATTATGGCAACCTAAACTGATCACAGTGAAAGTGCAGCTGTAAACACTAATAGGAAGAACGTGTTTTAGCTCTAGTCCTTTATATAAAACATGGATGTAACCACTGTGTCTGTCACCCACTGGTTTCTGGACTCTGCATTTTGTCCGCTGCCATGTTGCTACGTTCATAAACAGTACAGTGATACAGCTTGTGAATATAACAGATATGCATTCTTGGTAATTAGTGCAAAGTAACAGTCTAATAAAATACTAGAATTTGACTCACCACAACTGAAGCAAAAACCTCTTGGACAGTCTGTACCACACAGCAAGCCATATTATTTACCAGATAATCCTATAAAAAATGATTCAAAAAGCTCCAGCACCACAAACACATTGGTGCATGTCAGCGATTTGAATTTGGAGATGTGAGGCCTAGAAGACAGTGATGGACATTTTAACATCTACGGGGGTCTGGCTCCCTTTTGGAGCCAGTCAAAAGTGGCCATGAGTGGAACTGTAGTTTTTGGCACTTCCCTATTGGCTTAATTGAAGCGCCTTGAGGCGACTGTTGTTGTGATTTGGTGCTATATAAATAAAACTGAATTGAATTGAACTGAATTAATTTTGCAGCCCTGTGGGCTGTCGCTTGGGTCGTGCTTATTACAAGTTTGGTATTAAGACATGAAACAGTTGCTGATATGATTTGCCACGTTGGTTTCAATTGGTTGCAATGGTTACATTTTGGGCTGCTAGAGTGCTAGAGGTGCAGATATGAAACTTGGAAGAGTCAGGGGACTGTCCTCAGTCACTGTACCAAATTTTACAGCAAGTTTACAGCATGTCTTACGATTCCAGAGGCCGCCATATGTTACAGCATTGACGTTTGGGCCCCAATGGCTCAAAAGAAACACAAAATGACTATGAGCAAATGCAAAATGCAGAGAGGCTCAAAACAACCTCAAAGACATAAGAAAAAAACACCACAGTGAAAGTAAAACAACCACAAAGCAACACAAAATATAATCAGATGCAAAATCATGACAAATCCATGCAAGGAAGTGCTCAGTGCGTCATGGGAAGCCCCCAGCAGCCTAGGCCTATTGCAGCGTAACTAAGGGATGGTTCAGGGTCACCTGATCCAGCCCTAACTAAAAGAAGCTGCAAAAAAGTACTGATAAATGCAAAACAAGTATGAGTAGAGGCCATTGTTTATAATTTTATGTCTGTTTGAGTCTGGGTATTTTGCACCAATGTAGGGCACTTTTTGTGTCTGTGTTCAAGAAATTATTGTAAAGATATCTGTTATCTGTACATGGCTACAATAATTTAAAACTGTTGTTTATTTTGCATTGACTGTGAAAAAACTATGTGATATAGATCTTTTTCAGTTTAGCGTTGCCAAGAATTAGGGCTTTAAAGTTAACTCTAACAGAATTTTCATAGTTTCTCAAATGTACCTCCAGCCCTCAAGAGTTTCTAAATCTTCCCCTGACTACTTATTTTCCTTCTCCTAACTTCCCTTCTGGGTATCATTGAAGTTTTACCTAATGCAATGTTTTCTTTTCAATTTTTATTGTAGGCCCACAAATTCCCAGTGCTCCGACTAAAACCCTGCAGTACTCAGGATTCTGATGGCTGGTTATCCCACAGATTTAAGCGTTTCACTTCAAAATCCACCCAGAGGAAGAGGGAATGTCAGTAAAGTTAAAAACAGGAAAGACTGCGGTTGAACTTACGCTAATAGACACAGACAATGCAGGCATGGCCAGACACACACAGATACATGCATCCATGCAACCACACACACACACACACACACACACACACACACACACACACACACACACACACACACACACAAAGACTACCATCTCAGACATGCATAAATACACTGGCATGCACATCCAGTGACACAAGTTGAAGTAAGCTTCTCTGCCCTCGGCCTGATCGTGGTACATGAATGCCTGATGTACATGTGTTGCACAGAGGAGCAAAGACAGTATCACAAGCACACAGCCAAACATTCACCTCTACAAACCTCTCTCTCTCTCTCTCTCTCTCGCTCTCGCTCTCTCTCTCTCTCTCTCTCTCAAAACTCCTCTCACACTCTTCTCTACTTCACAGTCCCAAACTGCTGTGTTTTCTCTTGCTTTCTCACAAACACAGTACAATTAACAGCATTGAGAGACTGACTAGACAAATCTTTGTCACACAAAAAAAAAAAAATAATAAAAAAACAAGGACTTGTTTCCCGTTTCCTCATTAAAGACACCAAGGCTGCTTTTTTTTAAAAACATGTTTTTTTTTTGTGTGTTTGAAAATAAAATAGAAAAAGCTAAAAAATGTAATTAATTAACTTCAAGAAGAGATGTTGCCCAGCAAAGCCTGGGCTGTCTCATCTCCACTTGTATTTACCCACTTAATCTTTTCCCAGAGCCCACTTTCATCCCTCTCTTTGCCCTGCCCTCTCCCACCTTCCAGCCCTGCACACCTCCGTCTGCTGTCCACTGTGGGGATGGGACATGATGTACACCAGCCCCGTCAGTCTCCGTTCTCCCTGGTTTTAACATCCACTGCTCCACAAGCCAATAGATTGCTCAGTTTTTAGTTGTTTTTTTTCCCCCTTTGGATCCTTTTTAAGTTTGATGCTGTATTAGTTTTAGTTTGATATACATTATATAAAATATATGAATATGAACATCAATTTGTCTCAGCCGAAAATCTGTTGAACCTTATCACACACGTACACACATATTTTCCTTCTTTCTGTGAGAGGATATTGTATAAACTGACGGTCTGATTTTCTTTGGTTCTCATGAGTTACGCAGAGAGAGCATACAAAGCTTTTAGAGTCAGTGAGCATCATATAATTTCATTACAATCAATGTTGATTTCTATATCATGGCAGTCCTCTGGGGGTAATACTGAATAAGGGCAGGCAAAGCCAAGAAAATCATAGGCTTTATATATTTTCATAAACAAATTCATCCATTTATCTGGGCTTTGAGTATTGGCTATACTGTAAAATCTGAGTCTCAGTCTCTGGGCGACAAAACTCATAACGTAATTACAGCTGAGATGACCTGAACAGGTTGCCAGTCCTACCCTGATTGTGCAGCTTCACTTTTAACAGATACCAGAGTTTAGATATGCACATTCCCATCTCTTTGTGCCACTCACAGGCCTTTTACATACTTCTCTTAACAAATGTTTTAATATTCTCACTCTTACACCACCTGGTAATATCAGCCAAACCGCGACTAATTTCCTGCCTTCAGCGAGGAGAGATCACATGAGCTTAGCCCTCCATCTGTAGCAGGGCTCCTCTGTCAACTAAAGGCAAAGTTTAAGAACCCCATCAGAGTCATGAATGCCATAAACAAACTGCTTCAGGCAAAATGCTGCTCCCTCATGAATAAACACTCAGACTTGGATTATACTCACACATATGTAATAAGACAGGACTAAAGTAGACTTGGCAAAAAGATTTCTGAAATGCATTAAATTGCACTTTTACAGATTATAATACTGACATTTGTTTTATACTCCACAGTGGACACTGATAGGAAACATGGGAGGTGATATTTCTAGTTCCCACTACACATAAGCTGTAGATGTTATTCAAATTACCTCCCTGAATGTGCTTTGTATGTCTGAAAGGGCGTTGGAGGAATGATGCAGTTGTATCCATACTTCCTCTACAGTTAACATTTTCATACAATACTTCTGTTCTTCTCAGTGTGAACTCCCATGTCAGTATGACAGAGTTTAGGCTTTATTTCCATATACTTAGAGATTATTATAGGACCTTGAATCTCACCTTGACTGTTTTCTGAGTATTTATTCAGTATTCAGGATCACTGGCTTTGGGCAAGAATATAAATGACTGAAATATTGAGTCACCACGTGATCCAAATGGTAACCTTAGATAAATGATTATATATTTTTTATTTCTTTTTGGATCACAAGAGAATGTGCTGAAATTATACATACATTGCATCCAATCATTTTAGTAAACGTAATATTTTTATCAATTATCAGGCATTTTGAATAAAAAAAAAAAAGATAAGTAGTTATTACAATGAAATTAATCAGTATGCCTTTGCAAATGGTTTAACATATTAAAATGATCCTAAAAATGTAATGTCTTACATAAGTCAAAGTCAAACTTATAGATTCTGATTCTCTCTGCAGCCTTATCGTAGACCCACAGCAGTTTAAATCAACTTTATGTGCTGGATTAGATTAATCTATCATAAATGAGTGGAGAAAACCAAGTTTGTTTAAGCTGTTTGGAGTTAGTCTACTTCTGCAGGCTTCAACTTAATCCTTTTGGGCGAAATAGACAATTACCTATAACTGTGGGTACCGTCTTTATCTCTTGTGCTGTTTATTGTTGAGTAATACGAGTCTCAAAAGGATTTATAAGGTCACCGACAACCATTTAGTCATCTCTTGTAATGCAAGTTGTTCTTGCTTTGGTAAATTTGGACTATACTGGTGTGTTACACACAGTGAATATATCACACAAGCATCCTGTGTGTGTTTGTTAGTTTCTCTTTGGCTGTCTTGTTTCTCACGCAAGGAATGAGTCGACCTAATGTGCTCAGCGAGCCGCGCTTCCAGAGGTTTGACCTGACAAGAGCTATCGCTGAAGGCAATTTGAAAGTGGGATTGGGAAAGAAATGCCGCAGGACAAATCCTCTTGACTTCGCTGTCTCTTTCTGTTTGTCGGAAAAATGTAATATATCTCAACCAATACTGGGAAAGAAGACACAACAAAGGCGTGTTATAAAATATCAGTATTTAAAGTAAATGTTACTGTTTATTGCTAAAGGTGAGTAAGAGATAAGAGTGAAAAAGCTATTCTTCTGCATGAAAATTTTAATCAAATTAAGGGCTTGGCTGGGCTTCGAGAAGATCGTGCCCCTCACCCCATCAACACCTGTGAGCAAAATGCAGGTGCTTATTGTAATATTAACAGTCATTTTGTTATTGAAACCAGTGTTTCAATAACCACCTCCACTTTAAGCCAACCTTGTTGATCCAAACCTGTGGCCCTGACTGGCTGTGGGAACTATGTTGGCAACTGCTGTATTTACAGCACTGGGATATAATAGTTGGAAGAGTAGTAATCATTATATATTTGGTTTTCCTGGTCAGTATCCATGAACGCAATATCAGTAACCTCTGGCTAGCCGGTTAATTCATTCCAGATTTCATGTGGGCCTTACACTTATCAGCCTGTCTAAACTTGTGTTAAAAGCCTTGTATGATTGGTCAGGATCATACTTTATGAATGTGCACCCCATCCCAGCTTGATAACTTCCATTCATACTTAAATCCTGTGACAATATGTTGTTCTACAGCTAAGCTGTTTCAGTTTAAAAGTGATTTGACCACAATGTCTTTACACATCTTTAAAAAAATTTTGATCAGCAGTCCCCCAATGTTGCTCCCAATTTGACCAAACAAGACCTTGAAAGTCACTGGGGAGTCCTTGAATGTGACCAGTAATATGAGGAGCTCAGTTTAGTTCAAGGGAAATGCTGAACTTTGCTGAAACTCTAAGGGCAAAAGTTAAATGTCTATGGATGACATTTGTATTACTCAGATTTAGGCTGTACATAGATCAGTGAGTTAGCTGCAGAGTTGTGTGCGTTGGCTGTACAGACACGCGCAGCTCGGGGCAAGGGCGAGTTCAGGGCGGGGTGAGGAGCTCAGTGACCATGAAGCTGAGCGTGTTTATGAAAGAGACAGGTGCACCTCTTCTCGTCTGTCAGAGTGCCTATTCCTCAGAGAGTAGTGCACATAGTGCAGCTCCTCTCGACTGTGAGATTACAGTTTCTATCATGGCAGCTTACTGAATGTAATGTGCACGAGCATGTTCATTTGTACTGCTGCAGCTCGTGATGGTGATAGGGTCGGAAATGCCAATGAGACCTAATGATATTCCTCTCTCATACCTGACCAAACTTGTCAGTTGTTATTTCTGTGTAATTGGCAAAAGTCATCAGGTTTTTAACTGTGTGAGGGAAAGAGAGTTGTGTAACAGGGTTTGCCAACAGTCGAATAACTCTAACAAGATAAATTAGGCCTCTAATGACTTCTAATTATTTCTAGCAGATTCAAGTTTTGCAACATCAGCTAATTTATCATTTTGAAAATTATTTGTCAGCTATAAGTGATAAGCAAATTGCATCTATCTTTAAAGCAAAAAGGTCAAACATTCCTTTGGTTGAGCTTCTCAAATGTGATTTTTGTCGTGATAGAAAAATTGAATATCTTTAGGTGTTGGACTATTTTGAAGACATCCTAAGAGATATTTTTGTTCTACATTTTCAAAGCATTTTACAGACTTAATTAAGGGAAAACATTTTAACATAACATTTGTTAAAATAACCAATATTGAAAATAATTGTCTGTTGCTGCCCTGAGACACAGCACACACATTTTTTGTACATTTTAGTCTAACTTTGGCTGGATGTCTTAATCAGTGTCTGTCTAAGCAACACCCTTTAAATCTGACACCAGAGGGACAAGAAAGTGTCTGTGTGGTAATGAGCTTACGCTGCCTTCCTACCCCGCCACCGAATCAGTGGTGGCAACATCAGGTTTCTGTCTTGATTCTCTGACCACAAAAGAGGAAAGCGTCCATGATGTTTAACCAGCTCCTTTAGGGTCAAGAATGCAGCCCACTGGCGAGGGAACAAAATTCCTGATACAAGTGATCCCTCCTCCCTCCTTTTGAAGTAAGACCCAATGAGATCTCAGAGCATGGCAGCTCCTTGAATCACAGGATCTTTGCCCATATCCCAGACTGGCCTAACCTGGAAGGTCACCCCGAGTTTACTTTCTCAGAGTCGCGGGCCCTGCCCAAAGAAACAGAATCTGTGCAGATTAAACTGTTGGGTGGGCACAAAAGGAGGGTCATCTCTCCCTCGCTGTCTCCCTCTCTTTGCAGTTCTGTTTGAGAATGAAACAATGGACATGTAAAGACTGTAGTTTTTTTTTTCTTGATAAAAAAAAAAAACATTTTATAGAAATGCAACAAATCTCATTAAAAAAATACATGACTTTGAAATGGTCTAAGTTCTTGTAAGTACTGAATGTGTGGGCACAGATCCTTTTTCGGGGTTTCAACTTAGATGCTTGAATTTAGAGTTTTTTTTCCTATGCCAAGTTAAATTACAAATAATTTGTTATAGAAAATTTTAGAGTACACTTAAATTGACAGTCAATTTAAGTCTTTTTATTCTAATATACAGCCTACTGAATGTGTGTTCTTTAGAGATTATCCAGTTTTTTTTTTGGGTTAACATTTTTAAATAAGAGACACAAACCTTTATTAAAATAATATGAGGTTTTATTCACCCTCAGACAATTAAATTGACATGCTGTCTATCAGTGTTTTTATTTATTATTTAATGATCAGAATGTACTCTCACTGTTTTCCACCACATGTCCATCCTGCATTTTTATTTTTATAAACCTCTTTTTCACACCAGAAATCACATCTTTATCCACATATACAGGCCCTGAAACAATCCCAGCTGAATCGGTAACCGGTCTAAATTTCTTACATAATAATCTATAAATTGATTTTCATTTAGGATATTTAAGACTTTTAATTTGCCTCAGAGAATTTTAGGTAACCCTTTTGCTGCCACTGTGCAGAAAGTGTAGCAATAATGACTTTATTGTATTTAAAGTAATTAGTCACCATTCTTCATATGCAGTCCTAAAGGAAATATTCCTGAGAGAGCTGATTGCAGTGCAGAATTGTAGCCTATTGATTATAATCAGTAGTGTTGATGATTTTGTTATATTGCTGGGATGTAGAATTAATTGATTACAAGATATCAAAAATTATATTTTTATTCCTCAGCGCTTTTTCCCCCTTAAATCCAAGCACAGCAGCCGCATCCACTGCTGGATCAGACTGTAGCAGGGGGCGCTCTCAGCACTGCAGTAAGAAGCTGCATCTCTGCTGTGGCACCTGGTCTCACTAAAACACTTGTTTAAATGTGGCTCAAGCGGTTTATAATGGTAAAAACTAAATTAATATGTCCTTTTACAATATTTTGAAAAGTTTATTATTATTATTATTATGATCCTAAAATAAAAATAACTATTTTTTTCCTACTGATTAATTCAATCATTTTCTCAAGATTTTTTTAATGAAAAAATGTGAAAATGGCAAATAGGTATTTTGTAAATGTCGATGCAATTTAATATAAATGCATGTATTAATAAAAGCGTGTATCTCTTAATTAACTGAAGGTCTGCAGAAAATTAGCGCTGAATATGCGCACAGCTGTGACCAGTCAGACCTATTAGTACTAAATATTGCACTAATAGATTTTTTCTTAATAATTAATTGTTGAATTGGTGCGTTAACTTCCCTTGTCTAAAAGGTGCCATCGCTGCATCCTTCAGCCTCTGTGCGCTTGTTGCTCAGTTACGTATTGCAGACTGTGTTCTTCACTCATACCTCCAGATCTGTCTCCTTAAAACACCATAGAGGCCTTATAAAAACCTGTGGTATTCGGATTATCAGCCACTTGGGATAAAGCAATAAATGGGCCAGTGGGGTCCTGAATGGGTGCAGTGGCGTGAAGGGGAGTAATTACAGCTTCATATTAATTGTGTTTTCTCTCTCTCTCTCTTTCTGGGCGCACATAGACACACACTCTCACACACTGAAGCGAAGCGATGGTGACATCTAGGAGGGCCAAGTCTTTGTGCTGAACACTTCAAGTTTCAAAAACAAGGCCAATTGAAGCGGCGGAGCTCAAAGCCGGCACCATTGTAGGCGAACACATTGAGTTTTGATTGGGGACAATGGTGTTTCTCAAATTTCTAGCAAAAAGAAAGCCATACTCCATCTGTGATCTCAATGAGCGCCTATTCATGAGCTTCCTTCTTTTCTGCACCATTCGTTGGTGGAGAAAAGGAGGCAGATGTGGAGGGATAGAGCAGGGGAGAGTGCATTTTAATTGGCTGCAGTGTGTAGGTCTGTCTCTGTCCTTTTTTTCTCTCTCACACACACACGCACGCACAAAGACACACACACACACGCTGGAGTTATATGCGACTATAGGCTGTGCAGAATGGAGAGCGAGAGAGCCCAATAATCTCGCCGTGTTGATGAATACTTGTAGCCCATTCATTAAACAAAGATAATCCCTGCCAACCTACCTCGGGGGCAGAAAAACGTATTTTGTGTGTGTGTGTGCGTGTGTGTGTGTGTGTGTGTGTGAGAGAGAGAGAGAGAGAGATCGCCTGAGTGCTGGCCAACAGCTTTGGCAGAGAGGGACCCTTCAAATCTTTGAAATATTCATACGCCACGGCAGGGTTATCCCCCATTTACAAATAAGTGTTATTCTAGCGGGTGAAGAGTGATGCTTCAGAGACCTCTGTCTGCCTCTTTAGCTCAAGTGCCTCTTCAACCGTCTGGCCTTATCCAGCCAGTCCTGCGGAAATTTAGCCTATATGTTTGACTTTTGCAAGGCTGAGTGTTGCGAGTAACCAGTGTCAGTTTGTTGCTTTCTTTGTGTCGTTTACACAATGCACTGTCACTGGTGTTTATTCTCCAGAACTGCTTTACTATAGGTTAGTTATATATATATATATATATATATATATTAATCCCACTATTTTAGCCATCTGAAAACATAAATAAAAGGCTGCTTACAAAAATGAATAGTTGGCACATGTTTCTCTGAGTGGACAGTCTTTGTTTCTAACTGTATATACCTGCTGGTAACTGTGCTTTAAATTAAACCGTGAATATAGCCTATTTCCATTTTTATGTGATCAGAATTACTATAGATATGGCTAATTTCAGTTATCTTGTGAAGGTATTTCCTTCTTAGGTAGAAAATGATCGCTGTCCCTCACAGTATATTTTTGCACATATTTGGCCTAGAAATCATCATTATCGAGGCTGTTTTTATATTTCAAGTGATGAATTTGTGTGTAGATGAGCAATCCAGTCTGCACTGCTCCCCTGACTTTGCCTTTAAAGGAATGCATTTAGCCTGATCCATTTCCCCCAGCGCAGCAGAACTGGTGTGAAGTGGCAGGTTAACAGCCTCTTGTCTATAAGCCCGGGCCTACTCGGTGTGCCCGTCAAGCGTGTAAATACTTCAGTGGAAAAACCCCGTGCGTTTCTTTTCTCGGCGGCCCCTTGTCTAACTGCTACTCTAACCTCTGCCTCTGTGTGACAGAGCCGGCTGCTGCAGCGGGAGAGCGCGGGAGGGGATCCGGGCCCAGCCGGGCTGCAGGCGGGGCAGCGGCAGTGGGAGAGGCCGCTAGAAAGCCGCACCGGGGTGCAGGGGCAGCGGAAACATGCTGCTACATATGTTGGGTCAAGCATGGCCTTTGTTGTGATTTTAAAAGGGTGTTAAAAACCCACTCGTCTGTAGCCTTCCTGAAAGAAATGAAAGCATCGCATAGTTTTTGATGCATAGGCCTAATGAAGTGGTTAAAAGAATGTTGGATTTTTTAAAGTGCCCACAGTCACTTTTAATTGCGCGGGGGGCATTTTTAATTGGTCCAGGAGGAATAATGGTGAACTTAATCCCTATCATAATGCATATTTTTCAAAGATGAAATTGGTTTAACTAAACTAGAATTTTAACTTGGCATGTACAAGAAATCGGCATAAATTCAACCAGAGGCGGTGATGATTTAATTAATGGTCTTGTGATAATATTAAAAGAGCAGAGAAGCCTTTAGAAGCTCCTTGTGGATAAATATAGCCCAATAAACACGTGTCAAGTCCAAGTAGCTGTCACTTCATTTCTACTGTTATTAAGGCTGAAAATTGCGCGCAACAAGAAGAGCTGACGGGAAACTTTCCTGTTTGTTTTTTCTCGACAGCACATTCAGACTAATGAGAAGCGCAGGCTGTTGTATTTTAAATCAGTCAACCTGAGGTGAGACTATAGGCCCATAATCTCTCCTGTGAGCGTCAGGCCCTTTCTGTTGTTTGCAACTATCGCTTACGTGCAGGACGGGCAATTTTCATCCGAGGAAGATCGTCGCCCATGCAGATAATTACTTTGAATGTCAAAAAGATGTAGTTTTAATATCGTCTATATTAGCCTGTTGGCTAGGTAATTAAGGTGCAGATGACAGCGGCGAGGGAAACAGATGGCATTTGCTTACAGTGATTCAGAAAGTAAACAATGAGCCTGGGAGGGGAGAGAGGCAGGGCTGCACACACTCACTGCTGCACACCGAGCAGCCATTTCTTTCAGCTAAGATGTTGTTGTTGATCACTAAGACTGTTGTCATCCTCTGAGGTACAGGCAATTGTTGGTGAAAGAAAAACCCCATCAAGCTATAACTTTTAAATCTGAATTCCAGTAGCTGCATGAATCATCTCCTGAGTGAACAGGTGAGGGAGCAGGTGGCTCGCGCGCGATGCCCTTTTTGTAGCTCTGTGCGTGGTGGACTTAAATCTCAGGAAGCATTAGAGCGTTATCGTTTTTCAGGTAATGGAGGGTAACGGGGAGGACAGAGGAGAACCCAAAGGAAAGCGCCTATTTCATGGAGGACAGAGAGAAGGGCGGAAAACATTTGTTAATCCGGTTTTATTTTTTTTTTCTCGCAGAGTAAAGAATTAAAATGGAAACTGGAGCCAAAGTGAAACCTGTTTTTCTGTCTTCAGTGGCACATGAACTTTTCAAGCGTCATAAATACCGATTAATAATAGTTATGTCCTGTATTATCATCCATTGAGGTAGTAATTTATTTTAAAAACACGACCTAAAAATAAATACCTAACGTGTATCTGTAAATGAACGATAAACTAATGCTAAAAATATCATCACTCGCAGTAACAGCGGTTATTTAAAATTTTAATTTCCAATCCAAATGTAAAATTGCTTTCACAACAATTAAACAACGAAAGAAAATAATAATAATAATAATAATAAATTTTAACTGCTGAAACGAACCGACGTGTAAAACCGTGGACAAAAATCAAAACACAAAGTTGTGAAACCAAATAACGAACAAGATTTTTTTTTCAGCGTCTTTCAAAACGTGTCAGAAAGAGCCGCACCAAATATGAAGCGAACAATCGTCATTAATAATTTTTACATTTCCGTTTCAAACTTAAAATGATGAGGAAAAAACTACAAAAACGAAATTGAGACCAAAAAAAGGTCGAACGAGCGTGTTTAATAAATCAAACATGATGTCAATTTTGTCTGTACTGCATAGTTAAAGCAAAAGGTTGTACAGCCTTTCCTTTAAACGGACCTCAAAGCAAATATTTAAAGCTTTTCCTTTACAGGTAGTGTTGCAACCAAAAGGCGAGATTAATATGAACACTCAGGTTTTCCTGCCGGGTGACTCACACCATTTAGCATTATCGAGAGCTTCTTCCACTTTCTCTAGCAGATATATTAAGCAAATACTTTTTTTTTCATGACAGGAAAAAAAAAATCTTTCCTCTTCTTAAACCAATAAAATAAATGATACTTACCTTTACAGATGAGATTACAGTCACGCATCATCTTTTATCTGGGTCATTTTAAGTCTTAAAAATATTCTGTGATTAGATGTAGATGCGAGAATAGCGATGACATATCCTAACAGTCATGTCGCCAAATGATACAGATTTTTTTTTCTTTTTTAATCGAGAAATATACAGAAAGTTCTTGGAATGGATGAAAATTTTCCCTTCATTTTAGGGGTTATCATTTAATTTCTAAGGGTCCTGTTTGACAGCGCACCGTGCCATGATAAGGCTGGTTTACCACAGTAAATGGAATAACACGGGCTTTTGTTTTAAATCTATGAAATTCTTTTTTGATAATACACTGCATCGATTTGAGCTTTCCGGGAACTCCCTTCAGATTCTTAACACTTGATATTTGGAAAAAGAACTCAGGTGGACACAGTTGAAAAAAGAGGCAAGCCAATCAGATTGCTCCTTCCCCCTTTGGCCAATGACAGACGCCACATTGTTGTCAAATTTGTCTAATGAAAACGTAGGAGCAACAATAGAGAGAGGAGAGAGGGATCTGTATCCACTGACAATCTCTGGAGGAAGTTAGTGTCTCAGGCTGCGGCGAGTAACAACCTCAGCTCCTCCTGGACAGTTTTAACTTTCTGTCGGGGAGGAATGATCACTCCTCTCGGCTCATACTCTTTTCGGATTTAAAGTTGTCTGTGTAGTCATATTTTTGCTTCTTCGGTATACTTGGACAGTTTCCATCAGACTTTCGATCACAGATCTTTTTTTTTTTGGTTTTGTTTTTGTCTGACAGTAGAACTCATTGACTTCACCTGTTGTCCAGAGATGTTAAGAACCACCGGGCAGATGTGATCAGTTCAACATTACTTTAAACTAAAACAGATCGTTCACATATAGCCGTTTTCTTGTTAAAACTTTAGTTACACTGGTGAGGAACGCGGGCATGGATCTGAGACCGGAGCTCCCCACAGCTTCCTCTGCCTCTCAAGTCCACCCAGGAGCGGCGGCAGCGGCTGCAGCAGCCTCCATTCCGGTGTCTATGGCCGGTAACCTGCTGCGCGGCCCCCCGCTCCTCCTGCGGGCCGCGGACAAGTACCCGCGCACTCCCAAGTGTGCCCGCTGCAGGAACCACGGTGTGGTCTCCGCACTAAAGGGCCACAAGCGCTACTGCCGCTGGAAGGACTGTATGTGCGCCAAGTGCACCTTGATCGCAGAGAGGCAGCGAGTGATGGCAGCTCAGGTGGCGCTGCGGCGGCAGCAGGCGCAAGAGGAGAACGAAGCCCGAGAACTGCAGCTGCTCTACGGCACGGCGGAGGGACTCGCCATCGCCGCCGCCAACGGCATCATCCCACCGCGTCCAAACTACGAGGTGTTTGGCTCTGTCAGCAGCGAAAGCAACTCAGGTGAGTGGAGCAACTGCTGTCATTAGTTTAAAGATTTAGGAGCACATGTTCTCGGTTGTTTTAGAGCAGGTAGTTGTGTATAAAACCCACAGGTTTTAGATGCCATCAAAATAACCTAATTACGAACTCATTAACTTACGTAAAGGGTCATTCTCAGAAGATAAGTTAAAATGGGCTATAAGACTAATTTAGGCCTAAATATGAGGCCTAATCAGCTGTTCATCAGTCCATAAATATTTAACTTTCTGACCTGATGATGTCGTTCCGACGCTGAGAAAAGTGGTTTTAGTGACAGTTTTTTTTTTCCTTTACAGGTTATTTTACATTTTGATATTTGTGTGTTTGGTTTACATGTGTTAAATCTCCTCTTTAAATACTTATGTGAAACAGTATTTATTGCTTGACTACTCCTTTATTAATGTGATGTCTTTACTGAGTATGATTCTATAGTGATAGACTTTTGATGGCCTTCTAGTCATGCTTTAGCATACTGAGTCTCAAATCTTACACACTGTAATGTCTGTGTCACCAGATTCAAGTATCCAGAAGTATGAGCTGTTTCCTAAAAGCCAGCTCTCCGGGTCCGCCGCCACTCAACAATCTGTGGGGAAACCGGCTTCCGCCGAAAGTGACTCGGCCCCTGGCATCTCGTCCCCTGACGGCCGGCATGCAGGCTCTGGTTCAGAGAACGGAGACAGCGAGTCTTTCATCAGCTCACCGGTATCCAAGCCTTTAAAAGACGGAGAAGAAACTCCTGGTTCCGTCAGCTCCCTTGGTTCGGATTCGGGTTCTGAGACCGACAAAGACGAGCAGGAGCCTTCCCCTTCCTCTGCAGCCTCGCGGCACATGAATGCCATCGACATCCTGACCCGAGTGTTTCCCAGCCACAAGCGGAGCGTCCTGGAGCTCGTCCTGCAGGGCTGTGGTAAAGATGTGGTGCAGGCCATCGAGCAGATCCTCAACAACAGTGGCGCTCAGGGCACCAACAAGGCCGGGCCAGACGAAACGTGGACGGCAGAGAGGATGCTCCAAAACGCACAGCAGCCTCCGCCGACATCCGCAACCACAACCGCCCCGACGAGGCCCATGCTCCCTGGAGCTATGACGCTGAGTAACCGCTCTGCGTTTTCTCCCCTGCAGCCAAACGCCCCGCACTTCGGCGCAGACCCCAGCACCTATCCCCTGGGCACACACTTGGGACTGAACCCGCTGCGGCTGGCCTACTCTGCGCATAGCCGGGGACTGGCTTTCATGACACCTTACTCCACCACCGGGCTCATGCCCACTTTGGGCTTCAGACCTCCAATGGACTATGCATTTAGCGACCTGATAAGGGACAGGACAATGCTGCACAAGGAGCAAAGCTATGCCAGCGGCCTGTATGGGCCTTTGGTGAACAACACGCCGGACAAACAGTGAGGCTGGTGGACTGATCATAGAGACACATTCCATTGTATTTGTAGCCACAAGTGTTGAAAATCTGTGATGTGTTCTGGCTACGGGCTGCTGTACATAATAGGATTATCTGGCTTGTAGTCAAATGGTCTGAGAGGGATTTAAAAAAAGAACTAAACCCACTTATGTGTAACTTTCAAAAACAATTTTATATGTTAGACCATAAAAGTCTGAATGGCACTCCCCATGTTTGAACTTTACTATGCCATCAATAAAATAACGTGAAACCGAAAATGTATTTATAGATTGCAAAATAAATCTCGGTAAAACTGGCAAAGTAAAAACGAAACTGATACAAAAGGCAAAAACTACACAGCTACATGCTTTTATTGCAAATTTTTATGTGACGCCAGTACGAATTATGGAGAAATTATTTATCAAAGGGTTATGACTTTTTACAGACACACACACACACACACACACACACACACACACACACACACACAGGATATTGAACCGAGCAAAATAAGTTATTAAAACATGTAGCTTACGGATGTTAACCCCATTTCCTGCTGTAAAAGCTGAACTATAATGTGTATATGCCATTCATGTTTTTTTTTCTTATGTATTATTTCAGTTATCTCACCTTTTTAGTTTGTTTCCAACTGCCTGTATTATATATTGCATTTGGTCATATGAAATGCTATGCTATATTTGACTTTTCATTTATCCATTAGTCAGCTCAAATATTTTGTGACAAAGTGCTGGATCAAGTCAGTTCCTCTTCAAATGTTACACGCTGTGCTGTCACAATGTATGAATACGCTGGAAAATAAATGTTATTTTAAACAAGTGGAAAATCACAATTATTAATGATGCTTTCACTGATATAAGAATAAACCTTTGATGCGTAAAACCTATTTATTTTCTAAAGGGCACCCCAGAGATTCAGATATTGCAGACCTCTGAAAGGACACTTTCTAAACAAAATGTAAAATATAATTTTACAACTCCAAGTCTTTGCGTCCTGATGCAGGATAGATAGATAGATGGATAGACGGATAGATTAAACAGACTTAAATACTGTAAATAAAACAGTTTTCTACAGAATCTTAGCAACGCAGACAAGATATCATACATTTGTAATACAGTTTCATCGGTCTGGCTCACTGCACGCACACGGCTGACTTGAACCAGAGCGAAACAAATAGTCCACATTTCTAGTATGTCTGATAAAACCTTTCATAAAAGAACTCCAGTGGGATTTGGCTCCGGAGCTAAGTTTATTCAAAAATGTCTTTATACGGCTGGACAGACACAGAGGGCCAGTATTTTTCCTCTTGCTCTTAAGTGGCTTCCCTGGTATTACTACACCCACTAACACAGTCTCAAGTACCTACAGAGTGAAGCCATTATTAATATCAGTAGTAACTGACAAGAGTAGCTGTAAAGGATAAATAAAGTAATGAATTTTCCTGTCTGTGTTTATACACTTTTATAACGCGTCAGCAGGTCAGATTCAGCTGATGGACACTCGAAGGTTCGTGTAGTTGGTTTGTATGAACTTGTCCTTCATTAAATCAATTTATAATATAAAATTGTAACAGTTACGTTTTCTGAACATCATTTTTTTAAGGGTGACTGTGCAGATTAACTCTGTAGTTGAAACAGCTGCCAGAATGCGCAACGCCATAATCGCCATGAATAAGCGCAAAAGGAGAAGAAAGTGTAACGTTTTAGTTCATTACTCTAACTAGAGTAGAAGATGAAGGGAATTAAACTTTTTAGCGAACAAGTAATGATTTCTTTATTCTCATGTGCAAATTTGAAATGTAAAATCAGCATAACTGTGGATAATTTAACATCCAAGCCTCTCACGGTTATAATAAAAAAAAAAACTAAACATTTTTGGGAGAGCTACTAAAATCCTCCCTCCAACTTTTAAAATAAAATTATCATGTAGATTGGAAGACCTTAGTTTCGCCACTGGTTATAATGGTATACAGACGACCCACTGGGCTGTGCCTCTGCTTACGCTTTCTCCACCCATTCAGGGGTTTTACTGCCGCCACAGAAAGCTGACAATTTCCAAAGAATAATGGCGCCATCTACAGGTCATCCTATGCTAGCAGCAAACAGTTTGTCCAACTGCTACTGCAGACCAGAGCCAATTAAATATTTAACTCTCACTGGTTGAGCGATATAAACAGTGTGTATATTCCGAAGTTCTGCAGGCCAGAAGGAAGGTGAGGACTGCTTTTGGGAACAGCAGATCTAGACTGACAGTTTTTCCCAGCCTACATGTTTCTAAGACGTTTTGTTCAAACATGTAATCACCTTGTTAACATTATTCTTGTGAGCTGTTAAAAGTCAAAAGAGGCCTGTTTTACATACTTATGCGCAGCCCCTAAAATCATGCGCTTCTGACATGTTTTTACACTTTGTGTCAGTAATGTGATGTTCTGGGCATGATCACGCCGCCCTCCTGTACTGAGACAAGATGGGAACACTAAAAGTCATTTCAGACCAAAGAAGATGCAGACAGGAGGGGAGGGAACGTGGAATAAATTCCCTGGTTTGTTCATGATCTCGAAAAAAGAATCGGTGACTCGCCAATGATGAAAATAAGTAAAAGCCTTGTTTGTATCCCAGACCATTCAGAGTCTGTAGACATCAAATAGAGTTGTCATAGTTTCAAACAGACCTGTAAAACTTAATCATCAAACAGGCCATTGTGCTGCCAAGGCTGTTGAAATGTCGATGGGCATTTGACTCATTTTATATCAAACCTGGCGTGTATAACACAGACAGCACCACTAGATGACAGGATTGTCTAAGAAATAGCATCTGCAATACTGCTATCAGATAATGCTCATGACAGACATCTGTAAAGTCCAATATGTTGTTTACGAGGCACCCTACCTGCCTGCATTAATGGGATGTTGCTGCAAAGTCTGGACTATTAAAGATACCATTTCATTTTCCAGTGCTGCTTTGATGTTCTTTTCTTCTTTTCTGATTTAAATAAATGCTGACACATTTATTTGTGCATGCGTATATTCGCATTCAACACACATTAGCTAGCGGCTTTCCCTTTTTTTTCTTGGCAAGGTATAGCGTCCTCTGCTGACCAGTTGTGTAAAGCATTGAGTAAAAACATTTTAATTCCTCTGCCAAACCAAATAGAAGACTTGTTGTAGTGTAATTCAGACGAATTTACATGAATTCTTTCTACAAATTACTTTTTTTTTTTTTTTTTTGCCAAGGTACAAGTGGTAAAAATGTTGTTTGCAGCTGCAAACAGAAGCATTTTGGTCATATTGACTAATAGTTTGTGGTTAATTTTATTACAGAGCACTGCATCTGCAACATAGAGAATTACTACAGATGTTAGATGCAGGGCCACAGTTTGTGAAAATTCAGCTAAAATTGAGACAGAGAAGTTAGAGAATAATGGAAAGGAGGAAGCAGGAGCATCAGTTTGTAGAGAAAGCTGGTTTGCTACAGTGAGTGCACAACTATATTTTCTGTGCTTTGTTCTGTGTTCACTAATGAATAATTAGACACAGGCAGATAAATAGCCACAGGCTCCCAAAGCGGTGCAGAGAAAGAGACAGAGAGAGAGAGAGAGGGAAATCCATTTAGGTTATTACTCCATACATAAAACCCATTTTCATTTTCTGAAACGCAGTTTGGTTTACTGTCAGAATAACAAATAGATAACAGCAAAACAAACCAACACAAAGACAAAAACAATTGTACACATTTGGTTCTGAATTTAGTGGCTTGACTCCTACAGTTCAATGAACTGACAGTAAAATGAAGAAATAAATAAACTAAATAAGAAATAAAGTTGGGCTATAATGCACTCAAACATTTTACGGCTTTGCCTGCTCACCATTAATGCTGAGTCACAAGCTATCGGTGAGAAAATAAGTAAAAGCTTTGTTTTTATGTATACCGATCAAACAAATTTTGGAAGGTTCACCATTCAGGCTGAGTCTTAACTTAGCCTTTCTTTATACCAAGACTGGATCACAGTTATTAAGATACCTGTCATCTTGGGTCCCACTTTATATGCAAACTCTCTTAGATGATATTGATTCAATAAACTTTTTTCCTAATTCTCCTTCAAAGGTTTCCTTCATCATTCTGCCCCAGGAGCACCAGTCAACAACCTAACACCAAGCTCCCCTTCCACACACACTCTTCTCTCTAGCATTACATTTTGCTCCCTTTGCCTCTTTCTAATAAAGCTTCCTTACATCAAAAGGGACAAGTCATTTGGGGCAGGTGAGGCACGGGCTCACCTACTGGCAGTAAGATAAAGTGATGTTTTAGTGGTAGGTTGGCTGTAGGGGATAGTTTCATGCCTTCAGTATTAGGTGCCTCAAGTGTGGGTAAACAACACATATGACCAAACTCTTGGGCAATGAAGGTTGATGGCACAAATCTAACGTGTGATGTTCACTACCTGATGCCACACTGCTGGTTTATTGGCTATTTGCTAAGTACTGTTGTTATCATGTGGTGGTTGTTGGCAGAAGTTAGTATTTCTTCTTTTGCAGCACAAGGATGAAAATTTGAATTTTTGAAGAAAACCTGGCGATTAATGCCCTTGGTGCATACCAGCAGCTGGATAACCAAACCGCTGCTTTTCATGCTTTTCATGTGCATTACTCATATTATTGCAGCTGGTAAACATTACATAAAGATACATCATATGTGAAGATACTTATTCATGAAAAGTAAAGAGAATTTTCACACTTTGATTTTCATATTAACTATGCAGTCGTAAAATGTTGCAACCTTATCCATAGCTGTAATGCTATCACAGTGATATAACCTGTCCACAGACAGACAGGCAGACAATGGCCACTTTATTAGGTATTCAACTGCTTGTTAAATGAAATATGTAATCGGCCAATCAAATGGCTGCAACTCAATGCATTTCGGCATGTAGACATAGTCAAGACGACCTGCTAAAGTTCAAACTGAGCATCAGAATGGGGAGGAAAAGTGATTTAAGTGATTTTGAACATGGGATGGTTGTTGGTGCCAGATGGGCTGGTCTGAGTATTTCAGAAACTGCTGATCTACTGGGATTTTCCCACACAACCATCTCCAGGATTTACAGAGAATGGTCAGAAAAAGAGAAAATATCCAGTAAGCGACAGTTCTCTGGGTGAAAATGCCTTGTTGATGCCAGAGGTCAGTGAAGAATGGCCAAACTGCTTGGAGGTGATAGGAAGGCTACAGTAATTCAAATAACCATCCAAGGTATGCAGAAGAGCATCTCTGAATGCACAACATATTGAACCTTGAAGCAGATGGGCTACAGCAGCAGAAGACCACACCGGGTGCCCATCAGCTCAGAACAGGAAACTGAGGCTACAATTTGCACAGACTCACCAAAATTGGATAATGGAAGAAGAACAAGGTCTGAGTCTCAATTTCTGCTGCAAAATTTGTATGGTAGGGCCAGAATTTGGCATAAATATGAAAGCTTAGCTCTATTCTACCTTGCATCAAAGCTTCAGGCTGCTGGTGGTGTAATGGTGTGGGGGATATTTTCTTGGTACACTTTGGGCCCCTTAGTACCAAATGAACATCTTTTACTGGTTTCTTGAACATGACAATGAGTTCACTGTACTCAAACGGCCTCCACTGTCACCAGCTCTCAGTCCAATAGAGCACCTTTGGGATGTGGTGAAACAGAAGATTCTCAGCACGGATGTGCAGCCAACAAATCTGCAGCAACTGTGAGATGCTATCATGTCAATATGAACCAAAAACTCTGAGGAATGTTTCCAGCACCTTGTTGAATCTATGCCACAAAGAATTAAGGCAGATCTGAAGCAAAAGAGGGTCCAACCCAGTACTAGCAAGGTGTACCTAATAAAGTGTCTGGTGAGTGTAAATACCTGCCAAGTACTGAAAACTGCCTTTGTTGTAGGTCTCGCTACATTTGGTGTTTCCTGGAAAATATTTTGTCATGATACAAACAGATATGCAGACAGACTGAAAAGGTACCAACCATGCTCCTGCAGCTGGTATTTAGCTATTATCTATTCATTATTCACTGATGTACAACCTGTAATGGTTCATTGAAGGAGAGGACCCAAACAAAAATTAATTCCAAAATCCAAATCTGTAATCCAAAACAGACAGAACAGTCATGCAGAAGCAGTCAGTCAGTAAGGCCAACAGTTCTTACAAGGGCTAAGCTACCTAAAAGCTACCTAAAATAGCTTATAAAAACAAACAGTTTGCACACTAAAGGAAACTGATGGATGTAACCACTTAGGCCGATAGAATAAAATTTTTTCCCATTAGGACTCCTTCTGTTAATAACAGAACCTTTATTCTATAATTACCTCTTCAGACTGTAAAATGATATAAAAGAAAAAGAAGAAGAAATAATATTACAATAAGGTTAACAGGCTTTTAGAGAGACCATCAGCAGCTGCCAGAAAGTTATCTGTACACTGCAAGTACCCAGCTGGCTTGTGTAAGTGTGTTGGTTAAATCTGCTGCTGTTGTAACTACAAACGCTGCCGGCTTCTTCTCTCTATGTGGCAATTAAGCGCCACAAAACTGATGTTGGATGAAATACACATATCTAAAACTGTTTTTAAGAGCACATAAAAGGATCCTCATTTTCTAAAAAAAAACCAAAAAAACTACATCAGGGGGTTTTACCCTGTTTCACATTCCCAGTGGTCCCAAAATCAACTTAGCTCACAGATGACCCTTTAAACTGTTTTCTCCAATGACAGCAGTGATAATAAAGTAGTCGTGTGTACAAGGAAATTGAGGAGCGTGCATGTAGTGGGTGATGCGTGCACATGGCTGGCAAGCAGCTCACAGAGAGCTTCATATGAGTTTTAAGAATAAATGGGCGTCAAGCTGTGCCGACACAGCATGAGCACACTTAATCTCCTCAAGTGGAGAGTGTCAGTCAACACTGCTGGGGCAGATAAGGAGTGCTGGAATGTAACAGTGTGTCTGTGTGTTTGTGTGCACTGGGTTGTTAGTGATTTCTGCTTACATGTTGTATGTGTATAAAATTCTGCAGGAGATGCAGTTTGTATTTCTTGTCAAGCTATCGTGGCTTATGCTATGATCCCTGTGTTTTTCGCCGCTTCCCTTTCACCTTCCCTTTCCTTTTGTTTCTCTATTTGTGTGATCTGTGGGCATGACACCACCTTTCTGCTCCTGAGCTGTTCGCCACTGGTACACCTGCTTCCTATCTTCTTATCTTCTCATCAGCACTGCTGGTTATCAACCCTGGCTTTCCATCAAATTGCTGCTGGGTTGTTCCAACCACTATAGTGGTATGAATGTTCATTTCATCAATTTAAGGCTATTGCTGCTTGAAAAGTATATTTCCTTGCCTAACTCCGCTTCTTTCTTGCCTGCCAGTCAGCTGCCACACTCAGCCTCTCTCTGCTGCAATCTGCCTGCCCACTCTCTCAACCTGCCACACAACTGTCTGGTCCTTTTGAAATTCTACTTCCATTTCCAGCCAGCCTCTTCCTCCACTTTTTAATAAACTTTCTGCAAACTCTATTCTCAGAATTTGTGTGTCCTGTATTTGGTTTAGTTTTGTAAATCTTCCGGACAAGTACGTTCCCAACCTTTATCCTAAAAACCTCAAACTTCTGAGGGAAATAGACTGACTTTAATTTCCTGGTGATTTATCCCAACCTCTCTACATCAGGGGTGTTGTCGGGATTTTTTAAATGGGGTGGCACAAGGGGACCAAGAACAAAGCAGGGACGGTCCACAGGAAATCAGAATACTTAATCAGAAATAAAATCAGCACATAAAACTGGCTTACAAAACACGGCACGATTTTCAGGCTGCACCCCTGTGTCCTATATGCAGATTTAATACGTGGAAAGTGGAGCTGCACAAGACCTTAAATATAATTTGTGTTAGATAATTTTGCAAAGTAGTGTTTAGACTACTACTATGCTTCCACTATTAAGCTACTTAAGTAGCTTAATAGTGCATAACTTGTATAAAATAATATTGTATAATATTTAAAGTACCTAAAGTAAACAGTCATTATGTTGAATGGCACATTTCAGAATCATATACAATACTATTTATGTATCATTGGATCATAATTATTGCTCCATTGATGTATATATATCTCTTTAATGTTCCAGCTGTTGATGATTTTAATTACTTATGTATTGCTGGCTAGCATGATCTAAATTAATGCAATAAATCTGCAAAATATTAAGTAACTGAAGCTTTAAAATAAAGGGTACAAAGTATAATATTTGCATCCAAAATGTAGTGAAGTAAAGACAGAGAGTAGCAAAACACAGAAATACTTAAATTAAGTACAAGTACATTAAGCCTATACTTCAGTAAAGTACTTGAGTAAATGTATTCAGTTACACTCCTGCTGGTCCTATTCATGCTCTCACCCAATGCTGTTGGGCTTTTTAAGATTAACAGTACTCCACAGTCCTCTTGAGACAATTGTTTTTTTTACCTCTCACTGTTCAATTAAGTAGCGTGTGCCATTAGAGGCAAGCACATTATTTTCAACCTTTGCATACACACACAAACACTCTCACACACACACACAAACACAGACACTGACTTGGCTACAGTCAAGGAGAGTACCTAGTCTGTGAAGTATAACCTGAAGAGGACACAAAGAGCCAGTGTAGCTTTAATGAGCTGGTCACATATCAGGTGAAGTACGGACCTCTGCCACAAACTTCTGTCCTCCAAACCAGCTGATATGGAAACTAAACACCTTTCAAACAAAAATACAGAAAGAAACACTAAAAGATGAAAATAGGATATGAACTCATCTGCCTAAATGCTCTGGACAGATCTAGTATTTGTTACACAAAGACAAACACGTTTGAATGACAATGTATACTTTAAATATATGTATGTTTGCTGTACTGCATTTAAAAGCTTATCTATATCATTGTAATGTAAGAAGCTATCTGGGATATGCAGATTGAAAATTAATGTGTGCAATAATTTGGCCTATAGGTTTTACATTGTGGTTGCTGTACCTAAAAAAAACATTCTTGTCATTCCATCCCATTCCCCTCATGTATAATATACATGCAGTGTACTATATGTGATATGCTAATAAATTCTGAACACACGTTAAAATGATGCCTGCCTCTCCCAAAGCTCCCATTCTTGCTGTTCCTCATCAATGCGTTCTGCTGAAACGTACGATTTGCAAAATGCAGTTAATGAGTTGTTGAAGGCTGAGAATGAATCCCATTCTAGCCTTAATTGTGTAAGGATTCCCGAGGGGGAAAGTATGTGTGTGCATGTGCATACTTGATATATTTTGCATGTGCACTTCAGCATTCGTGTGTGTGTGTGTGTGTGTGTGTGTGTGTGTGTTCCTGATGCCTTTGTGCACGTACTTATGTGTGTTTGTGTGAGTCATGTGAGCTTGTTAGTGAAAACAGAAGCATCTTTAATCTTCATTTGATGATTCTCACTCAGAGCAGGGAGCGGAAAATACTGTAAGAAAGAACAGAGGAGGAGAGGAAGAAGAGTTAAAATGCTCTTGATTGTGAGGAAGTGGATGCTGAGGAGGAGAACTCACCAGGAGCAGAGC
>VUQI01038276.1:22023-35336 GCA_015106735.1 Paratilapia polleni | reverse complement strand
TACAGTATATGAGGCAAAAGCAGAGTTTGTACAATTCTAACAAGCTTGAAAGTCAATATTTGGTATGACCACCTTTATTCTTCAACACAGCCTGAACTCTCTTAGGCAAGCTTTCTTGTGATTTCTTTAAGTAGCCTTCAGGAATAGTTCTCCAGACTTCTTTGGACATTAGCTGCTTTTTCACTCATTTTCAGTCCAGTCCTTGTATCTGACCATTCTCAGAGCAATGTTTTTTTTTTTTAAGCCACTTGATGCTGACCTATGAATCATTCAAGCATAAAAAAGGCACCTAACTTAAGGGATGAACCAGTGTTGTGTCTACACATAACAGACAACTTAGCAAAGAACCAATTTTAAATTGTGTCTTTAGGCACTTTGTTACTAGCAGCCTGTCACAAAAACACATAGTTTGTGAAGAAGTGACAGGCCTAAAAAAAACTACAGCAGATGAACAGTATCAGAAAGTCATGTCCTTAAGAAACAGGAAAAAAATGCAGCAAAGACCTAGAAAGATAAAGTGTCTGATTGGCAGCGGCTTTATTTTTCAGCTTAATAATGATCCCAAACACACTGCCAATGGAGTAAAAGCATACCTGGATAGAAACAAACACAATGGGGCACTATCAGTCGTGGATTGCCTCCCCAGAGCCCAAAGAAGAGCTTTGGAAATACCAAAACTTCTGCTTTTATAGAGGTGGTCACACTTGCTGATGATCAGTTAATCAAGTGCATTTGATTAGCGGCACCTGACTGCTGCTTACCCTCTTAATTCCTATGGGAGCAGTAAGGGTGTACTTAGTTTTTCACAGGACTGCAAAGAGTCCTATGAAAACTTTCTTTTTCACGACTGCTTGTCTAATGTTAAACCACATTGTCTGCACTTAATACTCTTTGTCACATTTTTTTTGCCTCCCTGCTATAACATGCTTCATTTATTCATATCATTAAAGAGCAACTTATGGTTGCTGGAATCACTGAATGTAAGATTTAAAACACAGACAGCTTTAGAGACTGGTGTGGCTAGTAAGAAGTGTGCCATGTGGGTGCACTCCAAGGGAACAGTCACAGAACATGTTTGGCTTGGCCTAAATCAGGGTCAGAAGAAGGGTAAAAAAAGGCTGCTTTTACCCACACAAGCCAATGGACAATCCACCACCATCACCCCACTGAATCACATACAAACCAACCCTCAATATCATCATTTATAAATATAATGGATGGATACTCAAAGCTTCTGTAACACCAGCAAAGCCACCATTGTAAGGATACTATGAGAGATTCAGGCTAAGATATTGTGTTGTTAATGTTTCATTATGAATGTCTATATTTAAACAGGCTTTATAACTTATTTCAGCACAGGAAATAAGTCAGAAAATGCCACTGTAAATTTGTTTCCTCTTACCTTGAAATTCAAAAGATTTATTCTTCAATTTTTCTAGTGGGTATTGTAAGTCTATAAACCATATTGAAATAAATAAACTCGAAAAGTTAAGTACTCTAAATCTTTGCCCTGCTGCTAAGGTACACATCATTACTCCTGATCAGGATATTGCTGGTCTATAAATAATAAAGCAATATTTAATTTATAAAATAAAATATATATTATTATGTAATATTTTAAATGAATGCTATAAACAGTTTTGGTTCGGTTTAGGCTCAAACATTATTTGGTAAGCTTTAGACACGTTTACCGTTAGGTCACAATTTTTTTATGACACAGTTTTTGTAGTTTTGCCTCTTTACACTACCACATTGGATTTTAAATCAAACAATCAATATCTGATTGAAGTGCAGACTTTCATCTTTTAATTCAAGGGGTTTAACAAAAGTATTGCATTAACTGGATTTATAGGCATTTTTATACACAGTCCCCCATTTTCAGAGGCTTAAAATTAATCAGACAAACTAACATCATTTTAAATATAAGGATTGTTTTTTTTACTACTTGGATGAAAAACCTTTGCAGTCAATGACCACCTGCCTGAAGTCTAGAACCCATTGACATCACCAAATGTTGTGTTTCCTCCCTTGAAATGCTCTGCCAGGTCTTTACTGCAGACACCTTCAGGTGCTGCTTGTTTGTGGGTCTCTCTGCCTTCAGTTTTGTATTTAATAACTTAAAAGCTGCTCTGTTGAGTTGAGATCAGGTGACTGATTTGACCATTGAAGAATATGATTATTACCTCACCTTTAGAAACTCTTGTGTTGCTTTTGCAGTATGCTTTGGGTCATTTTCCATTTGCACTGTGAAGCCCCGTGTCTGATCAGTTTTGCAGCATTTGGCTGCTTCTATCAACAGTCACATCATCAGTAAACACCAGTGACCCAGTTTCACTGGCAGCCATACATGCCCATGCCATAACATTGCCTCCACCATGACAGATGATGTGGTATACTTCAGATCATGAGCTGTCTCTCTCCTTCTCCATACTTCTGGTACAAGTTCATCTCAGTTTCATCAGTCCAAAGAATCTTTTTTTTCAGAGCTGTGCAGGCTCTTTTTAGCTGTTTTCTGGCAAATTCTAATCTGGTCTTCATGTTCTTGAGTGTTATCAGTGATTTGCACCTTGCTGTAAACCCTCTGTATTTCCATTCATTAAGGTGTCTCTTGATTGTAGACTGACAATGGTCCACCTACCTCCTCGAATGTGTTCTTGACTTGGTTAGTTGTTGTGAAGTTGTTTTTCTACCCATGGAAATAATTCTGTCATTGTGCACTTTAGCTGTCTTCTGTTGGCCACTCTTAAAGTTTTTGTTATCTCTCTGATAATTTTATTCTTCACACAAACTACTTTCAGCCTCCTTCAATGTCCCTTTGGACCTCATATTGAGAATTCCAGTGAACAGTTACCAAATGCAAGTTCGGCACTTGGATTCTTGACAGACCCACCTCGGCAATCACTTCAACATCACCATTGCATGAGCAGATGTTAAGCTTATTAATGACCTTGCTTTCCTGTAATTCTTACATAGTTTTTTTTTAATAACACAATATTTCAGCTAACGTTATCCATCTGTGCAGGCTGTGGTTTTTTTTCTTGTTTCTGTGATATTTAGTTAATTTATTTTTGTTAAGGTGACTAACTTAAGCTTATGCTTATGTTTTGCTTAGCGTTACGTAACACCTGACGTTTATTCTGAATTCCTTTGAGCTTCTGGGGACCCAGGAGATAATCTTGACTCACTTCCAGGAAATAGCAGAGTTCAGTTTACTTTCCCTCCTCTCTAAAGTCCCTAAACTCCTTTTGGAATGCATTTTTTTGTTGTTCTGTTGTTCACCAGCCACGATGTCCGGCAGGCCGTGCTTAGACTTTCAGTGGCATACCAAATGATCCGTTGTAACTGGATTTCACTTTTGATTTTGCCTTAATTCTGCATATTTATAAGTGTAGACACAGGGAATGCGGTGCAGTGGGGGTGAGTACTGTATTCCCCGTGTCTGTTTACATGTAATCTGCTGGATAGATGTTCATGCAGCTGTTAGACTCCATAAAGGAGGGGTAGTGGGGAGGGTCTGATTTGAGAAAGGCTCAGGCTAAACAGATATAAAGCAACAGCAAGTTACAGCTAGATGCACAAGTACTGTCTGTACCTACAGTGAGAAATAAAGAACAAATGGCAAAATAAAAAGAAAAACAAATTTGCAGGGTGAAGACTCTCTTCTGTAAAGATTAGCTTTGAATCCATCACACAGAAGAAACGCATTCAGGCAACATGAGTATACCGAAGGCACCCAAAGCTGTCTAATTCTGAATTAACCCTCAGACTGTTGATTGGACAAAACTAAATTTAAAGACATCATTATGGACTGTGGGACATTAGGATGGAGAAATTTAGTATTTTTTGAATATTCAAGATACTACACAACTAATTAAAAATGAAGACTGTTGTCTTGAGAGCTGAATTGATGTCTCAGTGCAGGTTTGGCCTGCATCAACACCTGGCCTGCATCAATCCAGCTGTAGATGCACAGATGTCACCAACAAGGGACCAAAGCTTAAGTGAACGCTCGAGATGCAGTGTTTAAGTGAACTAAATGTGATGAGGTAGTTAAAATAGCCAGTCATTGTTTGAGAACAGTGGGTGTCTCTAAGTTCTGACTCAATGATCCGATGACAGTAGAGATAGGTTTATAGACATACAAATCTCTTTTTAATGACCTTATAGGGATATAGCAACATATTCTTTTGGGCTGGTTGCTCATACAGTAAAGTCATGCACACTTTTATAGCACCAAGCCACAGCTGAGACCACAGACAGAGATAATATATTTTAAGTGTATTTACAACAAATGCATTAGCTTTACAACATTCAAGAAGTCTATAAACCACTCAGTGAGATCTTAAATATCCCATGATTCACTGTGAACTGCGTAACATTGCATTTGGTTTTGGACTTTCCAGGCTTTGGCATCTCTTTTTCCAGTCTGCCAGACAGAAAGGAGTTTACCTCTCAGAGAGGTGTTGTGTTTTGTCTTTTAAGGTCGCCTGCAGACAGAGAACCCCTCTCCGCTGCTCCTCACTGTAAACATAAGTCACACTGTAATAAATGTGTGATGGCTGCAGAGTCACAGCGGGCTAAGTGCAATGACGTCCCGTGTGTTCTCGTCCACCGTGGCTCTGCTCTTCCTCACGAACATTTACAATAATTTCTGTTTAGCACAGAGCTGTGTGCTGCACTTTGAACACAGAGGTTATGTCACTGGGAAAATTTCAAACTCAACAGCCCTCTGGAACAAATATTGGACAAAAGCTTTTCCACTTGATGTAACATTCTCTGTCATAATTTCTTCCACTGTTGAACAAAGAAAGAGCAACATAACAGAAACTTTATTAAGTTAATCAAGTAAAGAAAAAAAAATACAAGAAGCAGTACAGATCTGTAACTCAATTATTTGGGATTTGTAAATTCTGTTTTTTTTTTTTTTTTATTAACTGCAGTCAACATTGGTTTTATGAAATTAGTCAAAATTTTGGATCCAGCTGCAATTTCTGGAATTAATTAAACCACACATGAATATTTCTGGTTAAGAAATATTCCTCAGCCAAAGATGAAATTTCAAGAAAAACTATTAATCAATTTGATAGATATATTTCTCACTTTAGTTTTAAAAGTTTGCTGTTGCAGGGATGTTGGTTTGTATCCAAAAATGTAAATTTGTATTTCGTTTTAATAAATGAAAATTTATTCATCACTAAATACACACTTACAAAATTTTAATGCATCTGGATGGAATATATATGCATACACTATACAATACAATTTATACAATATAATCTTTGATATTAAGATGTAAAACTGCTCACGGTAATACATGTGGATTATTAAGGATGAAAGGTTTGGGGCACCATCCAAAATTCTTTAATTTAAATGTCCATCCATCCATCCATGCATGCCTGGCCTATTTAGAATTACCAATTAACCTAACTTGCATAAACCAAACTTTTTATTTTGGGTGAAGGACACTTGAAATGAATTATTAATATTGAAACTTTACACCGGATTATCTTCAAAAATGTTAACTTTCCAGCAAGGTTAACAGAAGTTATCGAAAGTGTATTTCACTTTCTTCTTTGCTATTTGTTTATTCAACGCTGCGTACAAACGGAGGGAGATGAGTTAACCTAACTTTTGCGGTTGCTTCAAAGCTTCAGATCTTTGTTTTCATCCAATTATGACTCATGTCCAACTGAGTGAGAAAATTCCGCTGAAGCCTCTTCTGTCTCATTGTCGTCTTTTTACCCCCCCCCAAACCGTTAAGTTGACTTCCTGACAGCCTGCCGCAAACATTGCGCAACTATGACGGTGCGCTGACAGACGAGAAATGGAGCGGAAATCCCATCCGTCCATTCTATTAGATTGCTTGATGGTTCAACAAATCAGAGACAACCCAAACCTCAGCTCACAACTGTGCGCCACGACCTCTGGGTAACTTCTGGATTACTGGAAAGCAGAGGGGATGAGACTAACAGAGAGCATGCCCCTTCTGACTCATTATCTTCTGTTGCAGGGTTCTAGAGAGGAATTGCGCTTCCAAACCCACAACAGACCACAGGAAGTGTCTTTAACAAAGGCTAGTTAGTGGGTGTATCTGGAAATGGAAAGCCTGAACTTTACGCACGGATCTGGTTCCATAAAAAAGACCATCGCTTTACCAATTTTTATGTTTGCTGGAGGCGCCATTGGAAATTTAATTGCAATAATCGTCCTTTCAGTATCAAGACAGCAGCGTAAATCTTCAGCTTTCTACACGCTGGTGTGCGGGCTGGCGGTGACGGACCTGCTGGGCACCTGCCTGGCCAGTCCGATCACTATAGCCAACTACCTGGACCAGACAGTGCTGAACAACTGGCATGTCTGCGAGTTTCACTCCTTTTTGTTGCTGTTTTTCAGTTTGACTGGACTGAGCATTATATTTACCATGGCAGCAGAGCGATACCTGGCTATATGCTGCCCGTACACCTACCAGCGGTGGGGAGTGGACCGACGCTTTGCGCAGAAGCTCCTTTTCTTTATTTACATCAGTCACATTTTCTTTTGCTGCCTCCCAATGATGGGCATGGCGAGGAGCGAGCTGCAGCAGTCCAAAACCTGGTGCTTCATCGACTGGAGGACGCACGAGCCTTTGCCCACCGCCTACTCCGTCCTGTACGGCGTTGTCAGCCTGCTGCTCATCCTGGGCACTATCATGCTGAACCTGGCGGTGTGCGGCGCGTTGCTGCTGATGCGGCAGAGGAGCGTGAAGCTGCCCGTCACCAGAGGCAGCGTCCGGGAGAGGTGGAGGGCTCTGTCCTCGGCCGCGGAGACTCAAATGATCGCGGTGCTGGTGATGACCTCTGCGGTGGTCCTGGCCTGTTCTGCCCCACTAGTGGTGAGAGAAGTCATTAATTAACGAGTGATGTGCACGGAAACTTTGGTTTGGTTTGGTGATAATTCAAGTGTGACACGTGTCTAGCGTAATTGGTTATATCAAATACTTGGATTTATCAATACTGGACTGATTACTACTGATGCATTCATGCACAAGGTTCAGTTGCTGTAGTTAAAGTGGAGCCAGCTTTACCCACTTTGTAGCCTATACCGGTAGTTTCATGTAAAACAGTAGGTGCAGTAAACCTCAATGCCAATAACAACTGTCTCTGAAACACTGGGGAACTACTTAAATAAACAGAAAGACCTAAAACTGTACTAGCGCAGTGCTTACTAAGTTACTTTCCACCTCTCATAAATAGGAATACATCAAAGTGGACTGTAGCAGTGCAGTATTATATATCAGTATATAAATCTAATCGGAATAAAAAATAAATTACATAACTTGCTTAACTGGACCAAACACGTCCGAGCCTTCAAACATCAGATGGTCCAGGACAAGTTCAATAAAGACTAGAATAGAAAAAAAAGAGGATGCAACAAAATAAAAATAAAAGCCACTAATAAAACTAGCCTACTGATGAAATCTTCAGCTGACATTTTAGTGTTAATATGTTCATATTTTAGACAATTTACCTGCATGCCAATGCTGCATTTTATATTTTCATCAAACATTCTCCCTCTATGATACAGAGATATATAGTTTTTTTCCTCTAAAATTTGGATTATTTCTCTGTCATTTCTGTAATAATGAAATATTTTTCTTGTTAAATATGTCAGCTCTTTGCTCTTTGACCTTTTATACATTTATTCAAATAAAAAACAATTTGAGAAAGCCAAAATATAACGTCGACGTTATATTTTGGCTTTTCTGCACCTTATAATTCATTCCGCTCAATAAAGTGTTTTATACTTTGCTAAACAATGATGACTTTATTGTGTTATGCTGTAAAATAAAGCCACTGTTCCCATATCAGGGCATATTTTAAAAATAAATCTGTTCACAGCTGATGCTTTATACTTGTCAGGGCCAACTAATCCCAAATAGCTAGGACAAATTAAAAATACAACCCAAACAAGAGCTCAGGTCTCAGGGGGTAAACTGCCTACAAAATGTTTTTAAGTCTACACAAGAACACAGCCTTAATGCTGATCTTGCTCATTTATAATTCAGAAATAGTGAGCTTTATTTTATTTGAATTGGAGAATTAAAAAAAAAAATTCATGCATATTAACTGTTCCCAATCTAAAGATATAGATTTTATTGACTTGCTTCTTCTGTTAAAGGTGTGTGTGTTTGCCAACCGCTTCATGTTGGAACCCGACCTCAAAGCAGATCTGGCTGCCATCAGGATAGCCTCAGTTAACCCCATCCTCGACCCCTGGATCTACATCCTCCTCAGGAGGTCCCTTTTCCGTCGGTTACTCAGTATATCCAGGCAAGACAGCAGCACTCACAGCAGTTCCTATCCTTTACCACAAAGGAATCTGTTTTGTCCCGATATTGTGAAGGACAGCAATGTGTTCACCCAGCTGATGTGCAATGCAAGCATTATTACTCAGCTACCTGCTACTGTCAGATTCATTCACAGAGATCCTCCAACAGACTTAAACCCTTCAGAATGAACACACGTTTGACATCTGTGAATGTTTGGTGCTTTCTTGGGATGTGAGCAGTGTCGTGCACTGCCAAAGACTCTGTTTCAGAGCTGATGCCAGTGAGACGGAACGATGGTGAAGATTTTGCGGACCCACAGCAGGACAGGATCCTCACAGCTCCTTAGGATTATTGATTAATTCAAAGAGTCGTGTGTCACAGGACTGACTAGAGAAAATATTTGACTCTGATGTTGTTACTGAAGTCCAAGACTGAGCCTTTCAGAGCTGTCCACCCGCTCCTTGTGGCTTCTTCCTCACTGCCACACTCTTTCTCCAGATAAGTTCTTATAATCACCTCTCACAGGGCTCACCTCCACCTTGCACCTGCACCTTCCACCAGAACACTCTGACAGTTGTGTGAAGGAATCAGTTGAGAGTTCTTCTAGATAGATGGACACCTTAGGTGATGTTAGTTGAGCAGCAGCACTTTGTTCCTTTTGTTAAAAATCATGTTCTTATTGAGCAGCTTTTCTAGAAACTGCCTAAGACCCATGAAATGGTTCTTGTGATGGACAGGTCCCTCCCTCAGTTAGAACCATGTCTATGGAAAACTCCCTGGGATGATTTTTGTGGATTTTTTATTTATATTTTTTGCATCATGGGAAGCATATGAAGTTAATAAAGTCTATGCAAAATATGCTTCTGATGTCTGTTTGTAATAAAGACTCGTGTTTGCACTAAATCGGAACCCATGTTTCTTCTGTCTTTTGGTTGTTTGTTATTGTCCTGAATTGAACTCTTGTTGCTTTGGTCTCTGTTGTCATGGATGTCATTTGAACCAAGTGAAAATGATATGAGTCTCAAAAATAGGTCACATTGAGCTGTTTTAAACAAAATCAAAAGTGCACTGGATGAAAGGAAAAGTTATATCAGTTTAATCTCTTTCATTATGACATGTAAATTCAAAACATAACTGAAGTAAAAAACCCATCAAGTAAGCAGCCAGTTCCAGGAAAATTAGAGCATTAGTCATTATGTGTAGGCAGGTAAAAACTAAAACACCTCCGCCTTAATACTTCTCAGCACTCCTGTGTAAAACACTACAGAGTTGGTGTGCCGGGGGTTCAGGAGCTGTCAGCCACACAAAGGGACAACACACTGGTACCTAACTGAGGCTGCCAGCATCCATCATAACAGGGAAAGAGAAGTAAATGATCTCCATGTGCCCAACTTTTTGCAGATGTGTTTCCTCCTCTGGAAGATCATATGAAAGCACATAAAAGAAACCTGTCATAGTTGTTGCATTGCTGACTGGGCACTTCTTGTAAACACAGTCTTATGTAAACAAACATGACGCCACTCAAAAAATGCTGACATTTGGGCTGCATTATCAATTTGTGACCACTAGGGGGAGGTCACAAATTGATAGACAGCTAAGAACAGAAAACTGAGACCAAAATTCACATGGACTCACCAAAAGTGGACAATAGAAGATTGGAAGAATGCTTCCTGCTCTGATGAGTCTCAATATCTGTTGCGACATTCAGATGGTAGGGTCAGAATAAACAACATGAAAGCATGGATCCATCCTGCCTTGTATCAACGGTTCAGGTTGCTGGTGGTGTAATGGTGTGGGTGATATTTTCTTGGCACACTTTGGGCCCCTTAGTACCAACTGAGCATCATTTAAACACCACAGCCTACCTGAGTATTGTTGCTGACCATGTTCATCCTTTTACAACCACAGTGTACCCATCTTCTGATGGCTGCTTCCAGCAGGATAACACATCATGCCACAAAGCTCAAATCATCTGAAACTGATTCCCTGAACATGACAGTAAGTTCATTGTACTCAAATGGCCTCCACAGTCACCAGATCTCAGTCCAACAGAGCACCTATGATATGGTGGAACGGGAGATTCACATCATGGATGTGCAGCTGACAAATCTGCAGCAACTGTGTGATGTTATCATGTTAATATAAACCAAAGTCTCTGAGGAATGTTTCCAGCACCTTGTTGAAACCATCCAATGAAGAATTAAGGCAGTTCTGAAGGTAAAAGGGGGATCCAACCCAGTAGTAGCAAGGTGTACCTAATAAAGTGGCCTATGAGTGAATTTTATTTTACACATACAAGGTGCAAAATAATCTATTTATTACTCTACTAGTGAATTTAGGTCTGTTTGACTCAGGGAGACGCACAAGAATTCCAATGTACCTGTACTGCGATGTACCTGTCCAAATGATAATAAACTCTATTCTATTCTATTCTATAACACTTAGAGCAATAGTTTGTTATTCTTAAAATACAACACACTGTTAATGATTAAACCACTGGTTTAATGTGGTCTAATAATAATAACAATAATAATAATAAATTATTATTATTATTATAAAGACAGAAAAGAAATGTGCCCAATCTGGGGTCCTTGTCACACTTCAGATGTGTATGGGCTATCTTCATATCCCCTAAAATTATATTGCATCTTTAAACCTTTTAGATATTTTTACTTAATTAAGGGTGAAGGTAACATAATCCAATGTTTCACAAGAAAGCAAAAATGGAGGGACCCAATCAATAGGAAAAACTGCCTGTAAGGCTTTAATATCTCTTTAAATAGGGGACTTTTTTACTGCAGGACTCTTGTGATACTTTTAAGAATATTTGGCTGATAATACTTCTGCACTTTTACTATAGGCCTTTACTTATGCATATTTTACTTTTACTAAGTATAGGGGGTATTATACTTCTTTCACCACTGCCTTTAGTATAGACTTTCTTTTTTTAAACAAACATCTGCCAGTCAAGAGAAAACACAAACATTTACAGTCTTCAATTATGCATTTATTTTTTCCCCCAACATTTAAAAATAGCATTTACTAAACATAAGCAGACAAGACTGTGCATCGCTGCACCTCTGTACAACATTTTTGTACATAGACACCATAAATAAAAATCTATAAACATTAGTTAAGTAAAAATTCTTTCTCAAGATCCATTGAAGACGCACAAAAATAATAATTATACAAGTTTTACAAAGTATTGTCCCCTTTCTTCTCATTAAAGTCTCATTTAAGTCCCATTAAAAAGCTTTACAACAGAGAGACAACATTTAACTCAGTCATTCTCTAAAATCTTCTCCCACTTACGAAAATGAACAGCCAGCATGAAGAACAGTTCATGTGTCCTACACGTTATCGTTTATGAATTTCACATCTTGTCACAGAGCTAACAAAAAGGCCTCTATCTTGCGGTGTGTTGGCATCAAAAGGGTTACACTCTGCTTTTGGCAACATGAGGAAGGAAGTGAAGAAAAACATGAAGACAGTCGAGAGGGTCTAAAACCGTTAGCTACACTCGCAGGCGATGTGATCATAAAGCTGAGATGCCGCCGTTACTCCTCAGCCCACAAAAGTTAACGTTAAGGACACCAGCTTCACATTGCTACACCCAAAATTCTGCAAGCAAAATCTGAAAAATTTAATTTCATGTTAACTGTATATTCTTGCACCGCAATGGATTTGTTTCAGTAAATAAATACTTTTTCTTTGCCATCACATTTCTTACGTTTTTTCATGAAAAACTCGATGAGATTTTCTCAGCTTTTCACTTTAAAAGTTTAATAACCTAAGGGTGCACAATACTTTACATCTGAGGTGATTTATTGGACCAGTCTGATTACAAGATAAGTGCTTTCTATTTTTGCCAATTGAAATCATCCATTTCTAAAAGCATTTCATGGGTGAAGATTTCCCCATTGACATTTTCAAAAGTCATTTCTCAAGAGGCAACAATGTGAAAAATCTAAGTTATCAAGGCTCACTATGTTGTAGGTTATTATATCCATAATTTAGATTCGAAGTCATGCCTGTGCATTTGCAGGCTGACTGCAAGGTTGAAACATTTTCAACATGTGAATATTCATTTAAAGAAGCTACAAAGACACTGCAGTGAAATAATAAATTCACTGCATGTCTCTTGCCACCTGACGAATCTTTTCCCCTCATCTTTAAGCTCTGTTTTGGGCTCCACCAACTCTTTAAAAATACCAGGGTCTTTATTTACCAAATGCTCCACTTCTTTCTTTTTTAAAATCTGTATTACATCAAAACTGCTTTAAACGGCTGCTTGCTGGAGCTAATTTGTGCAGCTGTAAAACCACAGATGGGTGCAGAAATGGGCTCTTTATTATCTGCTGTGAGCGCCACTTTTACATTTTTCATACCAGATACAAAACTGAAACAGAAGCGCTTAGGAGATAAAGGCTAACGTTACGAAATCTAAATGTTTAAATGAATGCTGATGTCGCAGAGGTTTTAATTCGTCCCGTGTTTTTGTTTTTTTCATTTGTGTGTGCAGTTTGTGGGGTTGCAGTTGTTTGCATTAGTTTAGTTATTTCCACCTTTATTATTTAAATGTAATAAAGTTAAACACAAATAACAGAAAGCCTCAAAGGGTACAACAGTCAATACACAAACTATAGTTTTAAAAAAAATGGCAAATATTTGAGTATGGTAGTATTTAGTCCAAGGCTGCTAAAATTCTCTTCAAATAGGTGTTGCAGCTTTTCTGATCAATCAGTAATCAATGAACATTTTATGGTTTAATAAAACTCTAATTTGTTGGAGTGAGAGCTAGTTTCATCCACGAATCCACAAAAGAGTAAACAGACACATTTTGGAGACACTGGTTTGTCTAAGGGAAGCCCACCAATCCCTCAGACTGAATACTGTGACAGTGATGAGAAATGATTAAAAAAAAAAAACAAACAAGCCCATAGGCCACAAACCAATGCTTGATTCTAAAGCAACAGAGTAAAAAAAAAAAAAAGACACCAACTCA
>VUQI01038276.1:0-12510 GCA_015106735.1 Paratilapia polleni | reverse complement strand
GGTTTTTTTTTTTGGTGTTTTGTTTTTTTTTTTTTTTTTTTTTTTTGAGGCTGCAATATGTAAATTGATGGGGTTTACACATTTTGGGGGCATAAAAGCTTAGTATAGACTTTTAAGTCGACTACATTTTTCTGACAGCTGTATGTAAAAGTCACTCCGCAGATTCAGATTAGTAACGTACTACTACTACAAATAAATTATGATGAATGATTACAGATTAAGCAGCCTGGAAGTACATTTCCTGTGTGCAACATAATCCTAACTTGATGTTAATGTTTGTTTTACTATAGCAACTTTTTGGATTCTGGGCTTTTACTTTAGCAGTGTTTCTACACGTTTGGATTGTGGCTTTTGCTTCTTCCAGCAGAATAATTATTTAAAGGACTGTTGTAGTAGTCTGAGCTGTAGCTGGGTTTTTTAAATTCCTCAGCAGGTAGACTCATAAAAATGTCACTTCAGCATGTTAAAAGAGAGAGGAAAAAAAACAATTACAGAGGAACTGTGATCCCATGTTATGTGGTGGTTTGACACAGAAGCTCAGTGTATGCCGGTTCATTAATGGACCCTCCCCTCTGACGGTGCGTCAATTAAGTTGGCTGGGAAGCTAGCTAACAGCAGCTAGTAGTAATAGTTATTCTTAAAAGGGTCTAAAGCCAATTAAGAGGACACGAGGCAAGATAATTAACCTCATTAAAACATGTCTATTCACGACCTACATTACGCCGACTCTAAGGATGGCCCACAGCCTAGTTAAATGCCCCTGCCGCCAGTTGCCCAGCGTTAGCCACGAAGCTAACATCAGCTGACTGTACAGACACATCATCAAGTTACCCAGGCTGACAGGCTCCAGGTGGCGGTGCATTAAAAATGAACACAAAGCCGCTGTACTCACCAGTGTGCGCATACGACACGGGTACTTTCCATATGCTGAAGTGAGCCGACACGGATGCGAAGTATTTTCCGAAAGCTAAAGGCAGAATGTACCACCAGTAGTACCTGCTCGGCAGTTCTGTTTTGGGGACTCCCCAAGCCCGCAACAGCGGGGGAAGGAAGACGACGATTGAGATGATATGAAATAGAGAGACTGTAACCGGGTACGGGAATCCATTGAGGATGATTTTGTTGATGATGTTGCCCCCCGAGCTGACCGTGTACCAGCACGCACACAGTGAAACTATCCGGATCCCTTCCCTGACCGGGGTCCGCTCCACCGCAGCCATCTTCCAGAGCGGAATGACGATGCACCGGGGGAGGGCACAGGGGCAGCGCTGCTCCACCGTCGAACTCACAACAATGAATGAAGCGCACCGCTTCCGGCCACAGCCTTCAAAATAAGACACTCATCGACATGCGTTTAGGAAGTTAATTCACCGTGGGCTGTATTTGAAATTAGACTTAAAAGCACAGAAATCTCCAACTTTAAATTGTACTTGAAATTACTGAATACAGTTTAAAATTAAAAACAAACACAGCTCTACATTGAGTTAAAAATTAAATAAAAACAATATTCTTTACCATTGATAAGGTGCAAGGATAGGGGAAAATTGGACATTTAACATATTACACATCAAATTAAAATAGGTAAAACTGTTAGATATCTAGATTTTTTTCCAAGAAAAAAAAAAATGAGGGGCACAGTTCTTGTAGGGTGTGGAGAATTTTCAGCCTTGGTAGAAGTATTTTAGACTGCTCCTGTTTAAAAAGGGAACTGAGCACTCTGAGTTTTGAATATTCATTCACAATCATATTGTCAGACTTTCAAACACAATGTATAATCTAATACTCGAGGTGGGGAAACTTTAAAATACTATTTGAACGTGCAACTAGCATTTATCTTATATTGTTTGGTCTATACAATGTCTAAAAAATCTGTTATAAACCAAAAGTAGCAAATGCTTGCATTTGAGAAATGATTCTTAAACATTTTTGAACATAAAGATTAATCAGATCAGCTCCGCTCCCAAATGCATTTATAGAGGACAAACGGCATCCAATATTGCATTAAGAATTGTCCAGCTATGTCACTAGCATGGAACAGTTTCCTCAGTGTATTCTAGGAATCAACTGAAATTTAGATAAGTGATTTACATGCAGAGCCTGCACTGTTCCTGCACTGTTGGATTTCATTTGTCAGTAATACAAGTAACTGCAGACAATCAATAAATAAATACATTTTAAAAAGGTAAATGAGGCACACAAACTAAAAGAAATGACAAATAATCACAATTCCTTCATTTTTTTTTTTTTATTAACATATTAACATGTCCACTTAAAGGACTAGGTAGCAAATATATTGTCTTTTGCATTCAACCGAACACAAAAGGATCATACCTGTACATTCACTAAGGCTCTGTCTTTAGGGAAAACACAGGTTTCCATAAGGCAAATCATAATTAAAGGAATGCTATTAAGTATCATCCAGCATGTCAATTTATTTTTCATTCTTCCTGACAGTACAAAGATGCAAGCTGGTAGCACAATTGGCTCTGCGTTCCCATTCATATTTTACAACCTTAATACACAGTAAAGGGAAAAGTTAAAAAAGAAATTACACAGTATCGTAATTTTATACTGGAGGGTTTTTTTTTTTCTGTGTAAGGTACAGTATGCTGATGCATCAGCAGGTAAAGTCGGGAATGTCACTTACTGAACCAATTTTTAACTAGAGGCCACACTGTCATGGGATTGCACCAGCTGTGATGCCAAAGAGTTGTCAAACCACAAGCCATTAATGAACCTGGCCTTCATTTTGATGTCAACTACACGTGTAAAGTTTTGTGAGTGCACTGATGCTACTGCATTGACAACATCCGCCTACAGATAGATAAACACCCGCCAAAACAGTCAAAGCCACCTGTGTGTTAGTTCCCGTGATGGTAGGCGTCTTCAGGATCAAGACCCACACACAAAACAATAGCAGCCACACTGTCATGGCTAGTAAGAAAAAATAAACCTAACAAGATGATTTAATGCAGTCTAAACATGTATACAAATCTCAATATGTAAATAAATATCATACATAACATCCACGTTTTTCAATCTGCTTGTAAGGTTTGAGCCCATTACAAGCCTTTCCCCCCCTCACCACAAACTGTGGTCACATCTGGCTGGTCGATGTCACTTTAAAGAGCAAACAAGAAAAATATTCAAATGTTTTAAAACCGATTTGTCAGTTCTGTCTGCTAAAAGTCACTATGAGAGGCAGGCGTGTGATGGGGGGGGGGGGACAGCAGTTTTAAAAGATTCATGATTTAACTTAACACTGGTAATGAGGATAACTGTATTGCATTTGAGCTGTTAAAGCTCAAATGCATCGTTCAAAATGCATGAACTAATGCTCCTATTATGTATCGTGCTACTGCCTGCTGAGAAAACAACAAACCTGATTAATTCAGTTTTTGTTAACAGATAAAATTTAAATAAAAAAAAAAAAACTGCACTGTGGTCTAAACATGAATAAATGCAATAAAGTCACAGTCTATGAGGCATGTGGCTAGAATAAGATAACTTAAAATGGATAAACTGCATCTGTATACTTTATTTTCTCTCTCATATATAGACTTGGTGGGTGTCAGAGCTGCTCTTCTGTCTGCTTTGTAAACTCACTCTGTATACTTATTAAACACTGACATCTAAACAGTCAGACAATGCATAGCCTTTTCCCTTCACACTGTCCTCGCGTATTGTTCACAGACTTAAAAAACACTGATTACACCCCCTGTGCTCCAACAAACACTTGATCAGGCAGCATATTTACTCCAGCAGCAGTGTACGCAGTGAAGAAGATTCTTCACACATCCCGAGTTGCTCTGCTGCACAGTGAAGGCAAGTTACAACTTCCAATTTACAGACCTGACTTCAGTTTTAATCCAGGCAGACATAGGGCAGTATGTTCAGCCTGCTCTCATCTCCGTGTGGGTCCAAGGAGATGCACTCTGTCCAGTCATACCAATTACCCTTTGTATCATAGCAACCATTAACTCCGGACCAGTGTCGTGTGTGTAATCTGCTCAGGTCTTCGTTGTTCACCTCTCTGCTAACTCCAGGTATTTCCCTGGGTGGCATGTCTGAAGCCAGCACATGTGTTTTCTTGGCATTTTTACTCCGGGGTTCCTCTTTTTTCATGAACTCTGACATGAAAAAATGTGCACCAGGGGTGTGTGCACCCGACGACGTCAGCACGTTGCTTTGCTGGCTAAGGTACGACTGGATGATTTCGCTCCTCGACAGCTCTTTCCAGTCCGTTTGCTGGAAAGGACTGGGAGGAACTGGTAGACTTTGTTTCAGCTGTTCTGACCAGTTACTTTCAGGTTTGCGATCTAGTTTCACCTCCCCCTCTGGGAAAGAATCCTTATGGAAGGAGGGTTTGATCTGACCCGTTACAGGATCAAAAGTCAGTCTCCTGTCTTTTAACTTCACTGGTTTTGTTCTTTCTTCTACAGTCTGGCCATCTAAATTTACCACATAATCCTTAGGCCTGTATTTTTGCCTTTTTCTTTTCTCTATATTAAAAGAAGGACCCTCGTCTTCCAGACTCACCATGCCACTGCAGGAGGAGGCAGTGGAGTTGTGGAGAGATACACTAGGAGACAGGCGTTGAGAGTCCAAATCAGCAGACCCTGAACTTTCGGTGTGGAAACCCTGAACAGATACACTGAAAGGCTGAGGAGAGGTGTCCACAGTCCCGGGTCTCACACTGGGGGTAGAAATACTCTGTGCTTGGGGTGCAGTTTGTTTCACAACAGCTTCCTGTTTTAGAGTCTGAGGACTGTGCAAGGAACAGCGTGGGCTTCTGGGTCGATACTTCCCCCCAGAGACAGCTTGCTCCTGCTTGGCTTGCTGCTGCAGAACTGATGCTTTTAGCAAAGAGGAAGTGCTAGGAGGCTTGCTGTATCCTGGGAAATTTGAATGAGGTTTTACAGCATTAACAGGGATTTTATTTAGCTTATCATTGTCCAAAGGCTCAGAAATCTCTCTGTCCAGAGGCTGATGTGCATGGATGTCTGCAAAGATTTCAGAGCTAACACCAATTCCATTGGTTTGCAGCTGTTTTGAGTTTTGTATTTTATCATTAAGAGTTGTTTTGGGTATCTTTGCTGGTAAAATCTGTCCTTCCTTCTGGTCACCCTTACGTTTCCTGTTGCTCGGCTTTTCCTGTCTTGGGGAGCAGTTGTTGAAGTCGTTTCTGTTCTTCAACTCTGAACCCGTTTTACCTGATGGTGGGGTGGCAGCTGGAGTGGAGATGCAAGGATGATGAGCACCGCCAATGGAAGACCATGATGCGCCAGTGTTGCCTTTTGACAACACCTCACCCTTCCCTGGTTCGATTAGCTTCTGCCAGTTTCGCAGAAGCTTCTTGGCCCTTTTTGCGAGGTCCTCATTTTTGGTTTTCTTCCGGACATCGTTGATGAGCTTGCCAAGACGGGTTTCCTTTAAGGAGATAAGACTGATGTTTAACATCAGCTGCAACTTGACTTCTGTGTAATTTGCAGATGGCACATTTTATTATAACCTACCTCCAGTGCCTCTTTGGTGATAGGATATTTCTCCAAATAAGAGATCACCTCCACAACAACCACCATGTTGCATATCTGCTGAAAAAGAAACAAAGCTTTATATAGAAAAATACGGAGATCATTTTGGCCAGCATTACAATAACAGCATTAAAAGTAGAGTTGTTTGTATGTAGATATTGCCACTCCATACCCCAAATATGCACAAGTTCTTCAGAGTGAAAAAAAGAGACTATTAAAAGGTCGAGAAATCATTTGAATAGACTTTCAAATGTGCACCTGTACACAGAAACTATATCCTGGTTTCAGGCTCGGTTTGACGAACCGAGATAAAATGCAAATGTGTACTTTTATCCTACAAAAAGAGAAGAAAACCTGTGTACTCCGATGTTTGCTGACTTGGCCTGCAACTAGTTTTATAATGATCAACAATGTGGTTACTGGTTAACATACCACAGTGGTGGATTTCCTTTGCAAAGCCAACCCCCAACTCTAGCTCAGAGAGTTGTACTGCATCTATGATCAAACTTACGTAGAATATATCCAGAGGTAAAACAACACTTGATCTCAAATTAGTACAGACAGTCTGTAAATATCTGAAAATGCTTCTGTAACATGCTTTACAGCATTGTGGACCACAAGGTCCGACGTCTGACTGATGCATTGAATGATGGTCAGGTTAGGACAGATCTTTTTTGAGTATGGCTGCTCCTCTGGATCAGCCCAGCCAAAAGGCTGCAAGTATAATTTCTTCAGAGATGCCGTGCATATCAAGGCTTTCTGGCAGGATGTCAAAGAGAGCAGCCCCCAGTGCACGGCTGCAGTTGAACATGTTGAAATAAGAAGCAGCAGGTCCCACCATTGAAGGGAATTCTGATGTGGATGATCAGGCATGTGTTGGACACACCTAGGATTTCTTTTATGGTGTTGTAAAATATAACAATCTACAACTGTGAATCCTTTTCATTTGTTTTTATGATCAAACAGCCCATTGGTGCCTGGTGGCATGCTGAAAAGCCACGCATGGATCAAGGCAGACTTGGAAAGGGACCCAGGTGTTAACGCTTTGTAGGCTGCTGCCTAACTTGGCTGTACCATTGATCTTTTTAGTGTTGTAACACACCAAAAGTCACCTCAGGTTATCTTAGGTAAAAGCAGATGTGTTGTAAACCCGTAAGCTTGCTCAAAGTCTCCTCTTTGCAGCGTCTCTGTCGATAAAGGAAACTTGCACTATGGATTTCCACTTTCAGCATGCTCCCAGTCCTGAGAGTCTGTAATTAGGTGCGCACAAAAAAGCTTGACCACAGCAACATTTGCAGACAGCAGCTGTTAGCCGAGCTCTGGCATGCCTGATATTATCAGCCACTTTCGCTAAGTAGATGTTAGCCAGCTAATTAGCAAGCAAATAATAATAACTGTCGGCACACTGAATGCCTCCACTTTGTCAGTCCCCCTGTAGCGACCTGAGGCCGGCTCCACCTCATTGTCTGCTCTTCTCCACCCAGTTCGCTGCGTTTAAAAGTAGCAGACATACTCACATTGCTCTGGCCGTCGATGGCCTGCAGCAGCCGGTCTCTCATCACCTGCGGGGTGGCTGTAGCCGCTGTCATCGCCTGGCGGTGTCGCGGGTCAGGACGGAGTCACAGACAGCAGAATCCCCCCGAAGAGCCGGCGGTGGGAAACCTGCCGACGCTCACAGACCCGACGGAAGCTCCCCCGAGGCAGCGGGCATCATGCTTTATGATGCTTTTATCTTTGTTTTCAATCGCCGCCGCCGTCACCTACTCGATAATGAAGACCGAGAAAACAGAAAACCCTCTCCAGGAATCGGCTACCCCCTCAGCTGGTAGCCGCCTCCTTCTCGGCCTTCTCACCGAGCTTTTTGTGAAGCAGTAGAGCATTGTGGGAAATTTTTACGTAACCGGCGCCGGCTCGCGTCAATTCCACGTGCTGACAACAAGACGTACATTCAACAATAAAGACAATAAAACAGCAACAGTGGTTTAGTCGGTGAAACCCAGGTATTCCACGTTTTCGTTGAATTCCAAGTGTTGATGTGTACTGCTTATATATATATATGTGACAGCACGGTGTTTTTTTTATGAACAAATGCGGACTAAATGTATATAAAAGACCTTCATAGTGAAAGTGACTATACAAAATTATTCATTTTGTCGACTCGAAATTTTATATTTTCTTTGTAGATAATAATGTTTTTACATTTTTACAATTTCACATTATACAAGAGCAAATCAAGATCACTTCTGTGAATTTATCAGAAACTGTATTGCCACTGTTTTACCCCAAATGAACTCACTTCTGTGTTTTTAAATGTGTTACTAATTTTGCATTTTCTCTTTGTATTAATCATTTGTTCGTTAAAAAATTTTTTTTTTGCTATTTTCTTACATTGTCAGTTTATGGGACTTGCAATAACACTTGAGGAAAAAAAATGTTCTTGTGTGGATACCTCACAAGACAAGGCAAGTTTATTTGTACATCACCTTTAAACAAGAAGGAAATTCAAAGGGAAGCGTATCACTAACAAACCAAGGAATCTCTGTTTGTACTTTGCCTCTCTCCACAACCGTTTATCTGATTCACTTGAAACATGGCTGGTGTCAGTGGGAACCCGAGCAAGTGTACTGCCAAGTTTGATGATTTTCCTCTCTGTCATCATAATCTCATCATAAAACACAGGCCTCATTCACTAAAAATGTTCTTACTTTGTACACATAATAAATGTGGATGTGTCCGGTAAGAAAATACTGATACATCTGATAAATCTCTCGTGCATAAACGCTGTTTATAAATGAGACCCAGTGTATGTTACATGATGTTGCCATTTAGTTCACAATCAAAAATAAGATCCTCATCACATCTCCTCAGTTTCACCACTGCACTTACTCAAGTCCCCAGTAATATACCCATCAAGTCTGAAGTTGATTAAATCAACAGTTGTTGAGATAGGCAAAGAAAAGAGTCATGCACACACACTTAAAGAGATTTCTTGATTTAATCAAAGAGATAAAATCTGGAATGCAGGACTTTCACTTTGCTTCTCCTACTTAATCTTTACTTAACATCTTCCACTGCACCAGACTGTGTCTTTGCATGTATGGCACCTGGGGTTGCTTCACTTTTTCTTCAGAGTAAGGCTGACACATGCTTGCTTTGGTATACTAAAAGTTTTCTTTTTAACATCTCATCTCTTTATGGTGGGATCAGATTTCTGAATGGTATGCTTTACTATTTAAATATGCACACATTTGCATACTTTTCCAAAACATATACAGCCACATGAAAAAGAAAGTTTTCACAGTATGCAGTAATGTGAAAGACAAAGTACAGCCTAACTGCTTCCACAGGAATTCAGAATTCAGTGTGAGCACTGCAATAAAAGCAGAAGTTTTGGCAGTTTTCAGGTGTGTGTTAACACAATGCCAAGGATAGACATTAACAAAGATCTTAGAGAAGCAATTGTTGCTCCCCATATTGAGCCTCCACACTGGTATTGACAGGAATATCTTTAGTGTCCTTTCCAGTGTCCGATGAGTTACTTGTGGATTTGATGAGAATCTCACCCACAGTTTGAGTTGCCGAGTGCAGAGATGATGGATTCTTGGCTCAGACGGTAATATTCTATTTCCTGGATTTTTCTGATGAAGAGCAGCTGTGTGAGGACTGTTTGTTTCTTATTTTGGTCGCCAACACAGCCCCAGGCATTTGATTTCTAGCTTGGATAAATATTTTTTCAGACTTGCAGTAGCACGACGCATCATGCCACTGAGACATTTTATTTTGGGACACAGTCACTGACATAAATGGTAGAATCACAGACAAGCTGGGGTTTGAAGTTTCACTCTCAACCAATGCTGCCAGCTGTTCAGCATCCTCACAATTGCCTTGTGGCACATTGAGAGCAACAGCAAAACTAGCAGAGAGGGAGTCTTCCATGGAAGTATTGACGTTTGTCAACGGTTTATCCATTATAAGTTGGGCTTCTTCTAGAAGCACTGGAAGGACAAATCGCAGGAGTTCTGCTGAACTTTCCTGTATTAATTTCAGTAATCTCTTTTTCAGACCATTCTCTGTAAACCCAAGAGATGGTTGTGCGGGAAAATCCCAGTAGATCAGCAGTTTCTGAAATACTCAGACCAGCCTGTCTGGCTCCAACAATCATGCTACATTCAGAGTCACTTAAATTACCTTTCTTCCTCATTCTGATGCTCGGTTTGAACTTCAGCGGGGCGTCTTGACCACGTCTACATGCCTAAATGCATTGAGTTGCTGTCTTGTGATTGGCTGATTAGATATTTGCATTAATGACCAGCTGAACAGAACCTAATGAAGCGCCTCCATGTTTCTGACTTGTTTTTCCAGCACATCCCACAGATGGTCCATCAGACGGATACGGGGGTTTGGAGGCCAGGTCAAGGCCTTTAACTCTTCAAGTTTCATAAACTACCCCTGAACACATTCTGCAGCAGCAGGGTAAATGATCCCGCTGAGAGAGGACACTGCCATCAGGGAATACAGTTGAAGGGGTGTAGGTGGTCTGCAACAATATTTAGGCAGGTGCTACATGTCAAAGTAACACCCACATGTATACCAGGATCCAAGGTTTCCCAGCAGAACATAGCCCAGAGGACCACACTGCCTCCGCTGACTTGCATTCTTTCAACAGTTAGTCAAATAACATGCATTTGGTAAGAAAACTTTTTATTCAGAATAAGGACACATTTACAGTGAATATACATTTACTTACAGCACATGGGCCCCAGAATAAAGGAAATAGCAGTTGTTTTTTTTTAAGAAGCTGAAAAAGACTCAACTGAGTAAAATAAGACTACTTTTGTCCTATTTATCACTCACAAATTAGATGCAGACTTAATAATGTGAAGATTATTGGGACTTTTCTGTTGAATCCAGCTGAACTGACCGCTGTGCAGGTAAAAGGAACAAAAGGATGTTTCTGCCGTTTCTTTACAAAGCACACTGACATGCTGGAGAGAGCAGCTCCTTCTTTACAATGAAGCACAAGACAACAAGTTTCCAGCAAAGATGTTACAGTTAAAGAAAATTGAATAAAGGTAAAAATGTAACAAGAGAAAATAAATACAGCGATTCATAAATTCCTGTACAGCATGAAGGGTTGTAAACAAAACTGAGGATAATTACAATTAAAAGGGCCAAAGAAACAGAACAATCTCATTAAGGAGAAGTTGATAGCATCCATCTAGAAAGGGGAGCATCTTGGACGACGTCCAGTCGCCACAAACGATCACGATCCAAACAATCTGTGGAGATCGAAGACATTCAGCTAGTTAGAACAGCAGCGAGTTCACAGCACATCTCTATGACTCTTTAAAAGATAGTAAGGAAAAGTCTAGCTAAACAACATGAAAGCTTTGGATTGCACAAAATGAAAATATAAGAAAATAACTTGTGTATTGAACTGGAAAGCACACTTGTCACACATTTTATAGGAACGCTAACACTGGGTCAGGTCTTCTCAAAAGGGACTCATGGATTACACAAGATGTTACAAAAGCACTGCTGGTCCTTGTTTACATGACTGCATCACATATTCTGTGCAGATTTGTCAGCTGTGCAGTCGTGCTGTGACTCTCCTGTTCTATGGCATCCCTAAGGTGCTCTTCTGGTTTCAGATCTGCTGACTGGGGAGGCCACTGAACTCATTATCATGCTCATGAAACCAGTTTGAGACAACTTTTGCTTTGAGCCTCGGTGCATTATCAGCCATTATAAGGCAAAACTGTGGCAAGAAAGGGGTGCACAAGAATCAGAGATTCTCAGAAATGCTGACTGAAAAAAAAGAAGCTTTTGATACCAAATTCTGAGCTATCAAGTTTCATCAGAACATGCTATGGTCATCCAAGTCTGGTCTTCCAAGTGTCTACTTCTGGTGAACCAGTACCCACTGCAAACTCAGACCAAGGCTGTTAAATGGATTGTATTTGAAGATGCTGCTGCCACAGCAGCATATCTGATTTGGCAGATTTTTACACCACATGCCCTTCCTGACGCAACCCCCAAGCGATCTGTGTCTTCTCACAGTCTCAAACCATAGATCTTTTGCATGTCAGGCAAATGTGTGAAACTATGAAACCACACTGTGTTTAAAAATAGAGGAAAGTTTTAATTTGGCGCTTAAAACACGACACAAATAATCTTGAAGGGAAAATGCTTTAACAGTTTCAGGAAACATTAAACTGGCTGTTGCACAGTTTGTGTCTCTTATTAAAAAGCCTGTTAATGAGTCTGACAGGGAGGTTTAAATTTGTTTTACCTTTGAAAGCAAAAATAATATTATTTTACTTACTTTTAATATATTTGTATTATGGGTTTAACCTTGAAAAACACCCTGCCCAAATCAAGCATAATTATGTGTGTTGGTGAAAATTGTAAATATACAGTCATGTGAAAGAGAAAGTTTTCACAGGACTGCACAGAGTCCTGTGAAAACTTAAGATAAGCACACCCCTGATTTAATAGCTTGTAGAACCACCTTTAGCAGCAATAACTTGAAGTAATAGTTTCTGTATGACTTTATCAGTCTCTCACATCGCTGTGGAGGAGTTTTGGCCCACTCTTCTTACAGCGTTGCTTCAGTTCATTAAGGTTTGCAGGCATTTGTTTATGCACAGCTCTCTTAAGGTCCCACCGCAGCATTTCAGTCAGGTTGAGGTCTGGACTTTGACTGTGTCATTGCAACACCTTGATTCTTTTCTGTTCTCACATTTGACTATAGAATATTTTGGTATACAAAGGAGTTCATGGTTGACTCAAAGACTGCAAGGTGTCCAGGTCCTGTGGCTGCTAAACAAGCCCAAATCATCACCCCTCCACCACCGTGCTTGAAAGTTAATATGATGTATTTGTTCAGATAAGCTGTTTGGTTTTGCCAAGCGTGGCAATGTGCACTATGGCCAAACATCTCCACTTTGGTCTCGTCTGTCCAAAGGACATTGTT
>VUQI01038274.1:13131-23705 GCA_015106735.1 Paratilapia polleni | reverse complement strand
GATTTGTAGATAATGGCTCTCATCGTGGTTCACTGGAGTCCCAAAACCTTAGAAATGGCTTTGTAACCCTTTCCAGACTGATCGATGTCAATGACTTTGTTTCTCAGCTGTTTGTTTAGATCGTGGCATGATGTGTTGCTTTTTGAGATCTTTTAGCCTACTTCACTTTGTCAGACACGTTCTGTTTAAGTGATTTCTTGATTCAACAGGTCTGGCAGTAATCAGGCCTGGGTGTGGCTGGTAAAATTGAACTCAGCTTTCTAAAAATGTGGTTAATCCCAGTTAATTCATGATTTAACAAGGGGCAATTACTTTTTCACACAGGGCCAGGTAGGTTTGGATATCTTTTTTCCCTTAATAAATGAAATCATCATTTAAAAACTGCATTTTGTATTTACTCAGGTTATCTTTGACTAATATTAAAATTTGTTTGATGATCTGAAACATTTAAGTGTCACATTGTGTTGCAGCATACATGCCACATTATGCTAACTTTTAAAACCAAAGAGGAAAATTTTGTACTAAAACAAGTTCATGGGAACCTGTTACTGTTTACGAGACCTAAATTGACAGCTTGCATGGTGGAAGATGATTCTATCATAATACAGCTATTATATATTATTTCTAAAACTATTTATTTCATAAACACATATTTACAACTTGGTTTTGGCCCCCTTAAGGTGAAGCACACTGATTAAAATGCTACTGGACAATTAGATCTGAGAGTGGACTTCTCTTCTCTTGGACCTCTAGCAAATGAGGACATGAAAAGTCAGAGCATGCAGCAGCTGGATGTCAAAATAAAGATGACAGAAAAGGGATTAGCAGCCAGACTGCAGGTCAGTGTAAAAAAAGAGAAAGGTACAAGCAGAGATTTAAATTCAAGTTTGTTTGTATTGCATAATTTCATACAGGACATACAAATGCAGTTTAAATGTTTAACAGGCTTATAAAATTTCCAAAAACATACATAGAAGAGCACTGAATAGAGGAGCAAGAGCTCAGAAAATAAAGAATTTAGTTTAAAAAAAAAACTTTGCTTTTTATGTGCATTTGTCTTTGCTTCACTTCCTTTCTCACCCATGGATATGTATTCCAAAGGAAAGTGAAACTGCAAGTTGCCTATAATTAGGAGTTGGTTTGTTTGTGATGTCTGAGCTTTTGTTATGTTGTTTGACATGTGGCCTATCTGGGGGGGGGGGGCTTACTGACACCAATTGCACACTGGAATATAATTCTCCTATCCCCCACCTGAATGAAAAAGAGAAAATGGACAGATAGGAAGTGTTACCGAACAAAATGGCAGTACCATTGTCATCATGCTTCTCCACATTATGTTTCCCAGGAAAGGATGAGTCATCACACTTGCCTTGGTCTCTGATGACAGGAGTTTGGAGCCTGCCAGCCTACTGAGCAAAACCAAACATGTCAGTCTGCCGGTGATAAATAGGACATCTGCATGTATACTGCAGCTGTATTTCATTTTGGCGAGCTGAGAGGACGATGGTCAGGTTGCTGTATACTGAATAGTTAAAAGGATTCTTAATAGCTCTATGGTGCTATTTAATTCTGAGAGGACAGCTCATTCATGTTTTATGGTCTTCGTTCTTGAGGTGGACGTCCTCCATTCTGGGCTCTAAAAGTCTTACAAGGTTGGGATGTTTTATGTGCTTTGATGACCAAGGAAGTGTCCCTCCAAGTAAATGCCTTTCACTTCACTTGTCACGTCAGGGAGTGGATTTAGACGCACTCAGCAGACACCATCCTCACAAAGAAATCCTGGCAAGCTTCAGCAATATAAACTCAAACATCCATCCATCCATCCATCCATTTTCTTTATTCAGGATCACAGGAGGGCTGGAGCCTAATCCACCTGACATAAGGCCAAAGGAGTGTGTGTATTGTAAATATAATCCAGAGTTCACATGCACATGCCCTTCAAAACTTGTTGTCAGTCAACCACAACACACATATTGGGTCAGTTCATAAGTCTCACATTTATGTATTTTCCACACGATCATGTCATCTTATTTTAAGTGTACTATAACAGTAAAATTCTAAGGAAAGACTTCTTAAGAAGGGCCTCTTGCTCGTATTTTCTTCTCCACACAGTGAGAGAGCAGAGGTTGTTACAAGCACATGGAGATCAAAGTAGTAAAAGCAGTATAGCTGGGAAACTAACTTTGGTCCACAAGGGAGGATTATATGTGTTTGAAATTAAGCTGCCCTGTGGACTGTACCACACAGCTCACCCTCGCTGGCCTAATATCCATTAGCCTTACTTGCTTGACGATTCATTATGAACAGCGAAACACCGTCACTTGGTCAGCCATTTATTTTAATGAGACACTAAGGCTGTCATATACGATATAATCTTATAGAGCTGGTCTGAATCTTTGTGTTTCTTAGTTATTTGTGGCTTTAGCATATAAAAGAATGCAAACTTGTTACATTTCTGTAGTTTTGTGTTGTTCTACACACTGAAGATCTGTCAAAAGATCTGTTGTTGCTTTTATAGCATGTCATTTAATTCAGTTAGGGCAGAACCAGGAGTATGTTGTAAATTTATAAAATATGAGTTGTTTTGTTACTTTGCCTGTTTTTTCCCCAAGTATTCATATTTTTATCACATTGTTTTTTGATTCTGCAGTTGTCGGATTCATAATCATGCCTTCCCTTTTTTTTCCCAGTGGCATCCTACATACAGTATTTTTCCCTTATATGGAGTGCTCCAATGACCAACAACAAAATGCAATTGAGGGGCATTTAGATTATGGGGGTTTATGTCTTTTCAAATGGCCATCATCCATCACAGATGTTTGCTGAATGACACTCTTAACATTTAATGGACAGGATGAGAAAAACATCTATAAATTATGACCTTGATGCTTGCATGTAGGAGTCAGTATACGTTATGACTAACGGTATTTCACTTGCTGCTAAGTAACTGTATCCCAGTGGCATCATCCATGTAACCCAGTGCAAGCTGATTTTAGCATCACAACAGATTGAGGGATATACTGAAAGAGCTTTAAACTTAAGGCATTATATAAGAAAAAGAAGTGTGATATTGTCTCTCTAATGGCAATATACAACATTAAATCAATATAAATCATGCATATCTTTAAAGTGTTAAATACTGTCTCACAATGCATATTCACTGTTTGCTTCCTGTGGTAAAAGGTGCCATCTGGAGGATATGTAGAATGCTATATGTACAACTGCAAAACTATATTCTATCATCTTCCTCTGTCTTTGTCAGTTCTCAAAGTTTTACAAGTTTATCGTATTCAGTGTAGCATGTAAAGGCAGTTTTAAAACTGATGTATCTAGGTGTTTTTATGACTAAAATGGCATAGAAAGAAGTCTCTTCTAAAGCTGTTTGATGTACAAAGAGTGACAATGAATTTTAAGCATAGAAAGAGGAAAGAAAAGCTCTCAGCTTTATAGTTTGTTTAGATGCACCTTTGCAAACCTAAGCCGTGCTGCCATGTTCTTTTTAGAGAAAAGACACTTTCTCCTGGCAGCCCTTCTAAACAAGCCATACCTGTTTCTCCTAACTGTACTATGCTAACTGAGGATTGTAGAGTCTGACATGTAGCTCTTGGGTGTTTTGCAGTTTCTTTGAGCATTGCACAGTCGGACTTTGGGGTGAATTTGCTTCGACATTTCCTCCTGGGAAGATTGTGGCATTGTGTTAACACACACATGAATGTTCCAGAGCACCAAACTGCCAAAATTTCTACTTTTATAGAGGTGCTCACACTTGCTAAAGATCAGATAATCGAGTGCATTTGATCATCAGCACCCGGCTGCTGCCTACCCTCTTAATTCCTATGGAAGCAGTAAGGGTTTACTTAGTTTTTCTCAGGACTACATGGAGTCCTCTTTTTCACATGACTGTAGCTGAGCTCAGCTAAAGATACATATGAGATTTTGACCATTTTCTCTTTACTTCTTAAATTCAGGTCATGAGATATAGCCTTCCTCTTGTCTCAGCAAGCCCAATCCTAATTTTCTTAAAATGCCTCTTTTCTTCTTAGTGTAATCCTTATTTGTCTGAAAAATCAACTCCAAGGGGTCCAAAAGTAAACTTGATTGGCTTATAAATGTTTGCAGACTATCAAAAAATTTATCTCAGCTAAAATCCAAGTCTTAACTCTGTGTATTTTATATTATAGTTTCCTTGTATTTCTCCTGTTATTGTCAAGCTGGACAGGATAATTTGTCCTAGGCTGACTAGATTGATTTCCTCCTTAGATCTCTGCGCTAGCTAATAAATAGTGGAAATCTCCGCAGCTGGCAGGGTTCTGGAAAGCAGGCTATTTTGTGAATATTAAATCTTCTACAACAAGAAATTTCCCTCCTTCCAAACCCAGAGCAAAAACAAGTGCAATGTGGGATTGGACACCCACTGATGGATGTGTTGCAAAGGCTGAACCAGGCTCCACAATAACTACCTGTGTGTTCATGGAGGAGGCTTTAGTCCGTGGGCATAGCTTAACAACTCAGTGGCTAACACTGGTACGGCAGCAAAGTGACTTGCTGTGCACTGTAGCAGAAAATATAACACCAACAAACAACACTCACTTACAGCAATTTTCCAGCGACTGAGCAAGCTTGCATCTGTAGAACAGGAGAACAATGACAGCAGGAAGACACTGGGTTTGATACAAAGTCTGGTAGCGAAGAGCGAGTTGAACTTTCTTCACCATTTCGTATTAACACTGCAAAACAGGCTTACATTAGGAAAACACTGGCACACAGGCAATGCGGTGCAGTGAACATGTGGGTGGAGAAAGAAAGACTGGGTTGAAAAAGAAATACCAGCTAATTTTGCAGTGATGTAAAAACCCAACACTCCACTTATATATACTGCAGAAAAATGTGATACAGTGCCTTGCAATTGTTACATTGTTACACAACTACTGTACTGTGTCCTTGTAAGTTACTTGTTTGAATCAGCTTGTGACCTTTTAGTGCATGACATCTCCCTGTTGTCAGTGTCAAATGAAACCAAATACAGCATACGTGCATATTATACAAGTTCAACGGTATTCAGGAGCTCCAAGGAATGCTATTATTGACTCAAGACTAGATTTAACAAACAGACCAGCCGTCTCTATTTTGAGCATGTTGTAGGTGAGCAAGGGCTGCTGTTATGAGACAAGTAAAATAGGAAACAGTCTGATACAAGCATGGTGTTTGAGTCATTTTAGACATCTGTATGACACTGTGGAGGTGGTATTTTTGTGTTGTTACCCTGTGATCGTTGTTGTAGCCCGTTCCCACTGTTTTAGCACAAAATGATCAAATTAAACTCATTATACTAATCATCACTATGCAACTACATCTGTCCACAAGCTATGTGTCAGTTTGAGTTCATAATGCTACTGCCAGCCACTAAATCAACATCCATGATTATTTGCTGCCACCTAGTGTCCTGAACTATAAATGCCTGCATCTGCTTATGCATGTATCATTCAGGACGCCGTACTGAAAATTAACTTTGGGTTTTAAAAGAAGATGACTGTTGAAGGCCTCTGTGTTGAGACCGGGACACTGTAAGGGTCGCACCGTCTTGTTGTTGAATATAATTCTTTATTACTCTGGTTTTATGTTTGGTTTTATTTGGTATCAATCAGATGCCTCCCTAATGAATATGGCAAAAAAATTTATAAAATACTGCATTGTAAGGCTGGTCTTTATTAGCAGAAATACATAAATAAATAAATTCCTCATCCTTGTTGTTGCTTCTTTTGTTCACTGGTTCTGTTGTCTGTTCTTTGTTCAAAGCTACAGTGCTTAACAAATTTATTAGACCACCTGTCATAAAAACAAGAAAGACCATCCAGCATCACAAAGTGCTTTAATGTGGACTCTTTCCTTTTCAGTGAGTTCTCGATGTTTTACCATTTTGAACAGCAGTGAGGAATTTCAAACTGAATTCACGTTTTTATACCCAAATTTAAGCCGGCTTTCTATTTTTTTCAGCTTTTTTGTAAAACAGTAAATTCATGAATAACAACAAGAATTATGTTTTAGCATTAAAAATATGATTTTGATTAAAAAGCTTGTGCATACTGGTGAATTAACATTACAGAAACATAAAAAATGATTTTGGTAATTGGTAATAATAATTTTGTAATACTGTTAATTTAGGGCAGCTGTGGCATAAACCTTACACTGGGTGGTGGTCTAATAAATTTGTTAAGCACTGTATTTATATACAGTCTGTGGTTCAAACATTCACGTTCATAGATTTTTCTGGTCCTGTTTAGAGCAACGCAAGGTCTAGAATATGATTCTGTCTTTAATGATACGAGGTGCAGTCAAATATCCTGAGGAACCTGTTTGAGGTTTAAAATCAAACAGCCAATGTGATTCCACTGAAAATCAGGTTAGCAATAAAAGCAGCATTTCTAACCCAACACCTGTGCAGCTGCATCTTAGAATGGGGCATAGCACAGAACTCTTGGTCCTGTATGTAAGCAGTCTCTGTGGGCCCCCTTCCTTTCTTGAGCCATATCTCTCACCCATCTTTTGAGTTTTATTTATTTATTTATTTTAAACAAATAATTGGGCTGACAGCTGTACAACAATCTGTAGTGGTCATTATGGTAACCAGTAATGACATATCATATACCACGTTTAATAAAAATCTATGATATGTCCATAAGTCTGCACACTTTTAAATCTCCTCACATTTCAACCCACATTTTTAAACATACTGCAGTCTACAATTACTTTATGGTTAAATGAGTCTTGCTTGGAGTGTCAAGCTTAAAAGTGCATTATTTTCTTAATTTTTGTTCAAGTGTTTATGATTCCCATCATATAAAAACAAGCTTAAAACTGCAATCTTAGTTTTCTAACACTTTTCTAATGCTCTGTCATCTCCTCCTCCTTCCCATCACCCTCGGGGCAGCCTTCATTTTCCTCTCTTTCTTCACTTCCACCATCCTCTATCACATCTTCTTGCTCACCATCTGCTACAGAGACAGACCCTCTACAAGAATGGAGCAAACAGGTCTGATATTAGCCTCTTAACCTGCATACAGCCTCATGCCATTTTCAGCCTGTTTGGTGCTGAGGCAGATCAGAGGTCAAACCAGGTCATCAAGGTACACCATAATAATTGTAAATAATGTAATTATCTTTATAATTGTCAAAGTTTAAATAAGTGTCCAAACTTATTTGTTTCTATGAAACTGTAACACTATAATTATAGACCTTGGTTGAGTAGGGCCTAATAGCATTAAATTAGGTTTATGATATGTGACATGTTAGTGTCCTTTTGATGTTATCAAACACAAAAGTAACTACCTACAAACTTTTTTGTTTCCTTTAAGTTAAGAGGCAGTGTCATTGTGGTATTTTAACATGCAATTTCATCGGCCTGAAATGCACCGGCATCCTCAACATGGCTTGCTTACTTCATGGCGCACTGGTTGAGAATTTCTAAAACTTACTGCTACTTGATGTTAGTGTTGTTCAGCTTTCAGCTGACACTGTTATCGATTGCGCGGATGCACTTCAAAATAAAAGTAAAGACAAAAGTAAAGATAACAAATTACACTTAGTGAAAGAAGAATGGAGTATTAAAAACTCTGAAATGAGGATCAGATGTTCATTCAGTTCTTAACAGCAAAAGCTAAAGACAGACAATTTATCTGCTAAAGCACAGTAAAGTATAGAAAAAGACTGGCAAAGATTTTTTTTTGTTTGTTTTTTTCCCCCAAGGCTTGACCAATATTGGATTTATGTGATTAATTTGATTTTAAAAAAGTAAAGGGGAAAAAAAGACGTATTCACATTAAGCCATTCAAACAAGAAGTTTGAATTGGCTTACTATCAAATCTGACACCTTTTAAACATCAGGACTTTGTGCAGTTGAAAAATAAATACCCACTAGTTGACATCGTTAACATTTCTGATTTACAGTGGTATGCTATATTAAGCTGACAGGATACCTTCCAAATATATTTTAGCTTTTTAATGCTCGTTAACATTGAAATACTATTAAGGTGGTTTTCTCAAATTGTATAACAATGGCTGATTTTGTGTATCTTGTGTAACTTGTGCTGTACTGCACCGAACAACAGTGGACCTTACACTGGTATTCTAAATTTGATAGGTTACAGTAACCTCCCTTACTGTTTAGTTTGGAACAAGTTTTCTGTCAGGTTTGAATTGGGCTTTTATGCTGAAAAGCCACATCGGAAGTCTCTTTGTTGATGCCGCTGACGGAAGAGGCCAGTCATGCTTGGCTCTTTCCTGCTTTTCATTTGCTGGTCTTGAGCTACGTATTAGCTCATGTAAATGTTCCGCTTTTTACTCACCTTGATGTTGTATATCTGAACTCATGAACAGGTCACAGCTGAAGCGCTCCAGTATCCTGAAGATGGCTTTGAGCGGCTCTGAAACGATGGAACAGGATGAATCCGGAGAGACTTTCATATTCCGAGCAATCAGGATAGCCGCTGTGGTTGCGCTGTACTGGTTTGTCTCAATAACAATGGTGTTCCTTAACAATTACCTGCTGGACAACAAAGAATTAGACGCGCCGCTGTTTGTCACTTTTTATCAGTGTGTGGTGACTGTTGCACTGTGCTGGCTGATGCAGCTGCTGTCGAAATTGTGCCCGCGACTCATCCACTTCCCCACAGTCGGATTTGACATGAAGACGTCCCGGGAGATCCTACCGCTGTCCATCGTCTTCATCGGCATGATCACCTTTAACAACCTGTGCCTGAAATTTGTCGGAGTGGCTTTCTACACGATCGGCCGCTCTCTAAGCACAGTTTTCAATGTGCTGTTATCGTACGTTATCCTGAAACAAACCACATCTTTCAGAGCTCTGGTGTGCTGTGGCATGATATTAGGTGGGTTTACTTTGTCATTTTTCCTGGGATGATCTGCATGTGATAATATTGTTTGTTTTGTCTGAAATAGGTCACAGGCTGTAAATAAATGTACACTGAGGTCATCATTTCAGAAAGCTATATATAAACCTATATACTTATGATTACAAATATGTGGACACAGGGGTATTAGTTCACTTCACTGTAACCTTTCTGAATATGCTGCTATATCAGCCTCGATTCTTATAGCTGATGATTTCCACATTCTCTTTTGGCCCTGTCATGATATCCTACCATCTACAAGTATTAATGACTTTTCTTGTAAGTAAGGGTACCAAGACAGCTCTTTAATTCCATTTAAAGAGCCTACAGAAAAACAACATCTATAACAATGTTGCGGTGCCAAGATAATTTTTTTTTATATGCACACCAAGGCTTGATACAGTGGTTAGGTTGCTATTCTAGTCTGATGACATTCCACTTTAGAAGACAACAGTGAAAAGGCTTGTCAGTCAGTAGGAGGCTTTAGTCATTTTCCAAGCCAATAACAACCAGGAAGTAGGAAATGAACTCCCTTTTGTCTCTTTCTCTCTCTCTCTCTCACCAACTGTGTGCGTACACAGCTGCACGGTCTGTGACGTCATAGCACTATATTAACGGAGTGCAACCTTATATGAAATACTGGATACTGCTAAAAATTCCGCTGACAAAAGTGTGTTTGCACCAGTGTTTATAATGCTTGATTGTGTATTGTGTTCCTCAGGTGGATTCTGGCTTGGTGTGGACCAGGAAGGCATGACAGGATCCCTCTCCTGGTCAGGTGTATTTTTTGGGGTGCTGGCTAGTGCCTGCGTCTCTCTCAATGCTATCTACATGAAGAAGGTAATGCCTGCTGTGGAAGGAAACATCTGGAAACTGTCCTACTATAACAACATAAATGCCTGCGTCCTCTTCCTCCCTCTCATTCTTGTGTTTGGAGACCTGAGCAAACTCATCAATTTCAGCCACCTCACTGACCTCAGCTTTTGGGGAATGATGACACTCGGAGGAGTGTTTGGTTTTGCCATAGGCTATGTTACCGGCCTCCAGATCAAGTATACAAGTCCGCTCACACACAACGTCTCAGGGACTGCAAAGGCCTGTGCGCAGACTGTTATTGCAGTAGTGTACAACTCTTCCACTAAAAGCCTGCTGTGGTGGACCAGTAACATGATGGTTCTCGGTGGTTCATCTGCCTACACTTGGGTCAAAAGTCTAGAAATGCAGAAGACTCCCCAGACAGTCCCTGAGGACTCAGCCAAGGAAAAATTGCTGCCAGGAGACAAACGCAACCTGGGAGTGTAACTACTGTAACCCACAGAGAAACCTTCAGGTTTTATCCATTATCCATTATTTTTTTCTAACAACAATTATTAAGAAAGTACAGCATTTCTATGCCTGTTATTTAATTATGATGAAAGTGTTGTTATCAAAGGTGAAAAAATTAGTTTTTATATACATATTTTCTGTCACTCCACATTATGCATGCAAGGCTGACCTTTGATACCATTCCCTTTGTTTTACTTGTTAAGAAAATATTTAAGGGCAGCCTGATTTCCGCGTCCCTTTCATTTCCCTGGAATGAACCCGGCTGTCATGTGAATTTTTTTTTTTTTTTTTTTTTTTTTTTTTTTTTTTGAAATTTTTTTTTTTTTTTTTTTTTCTTTTGGG
>VUQI01038271.1:0-10760 GCA_015106735.1 Paratilapia polleni | reverse complement strand
AACTGAGGGCTTAAATATACAAGGGAGGTAACGAGGGGAACAGGGAACAGCTGGGCACACACCAGGGAGGATGAGACACAGGTGAAACAAATCAGCACTAACAAGACCAAGGAAGAAAAACTAAATACAAAGTACAAGAGACACGAGACTGTCAAAATAAAACAGGAAACCACAGAATGAACAGACACGGGAACACGGGAGGTTGGGGAACAGAATACAAAACCACCAAAATACAAGATATAAACAGAACTCAAAACACCCGGGACCAAAACACAGAGAACAGAGAACCATCAACCACCAAAATAGAAAACAAAACACAAAAACTCAAAACAACCATGACAATTAGTAACAGACTATTAGATATGTTGGTGACAACATTTTCATTCTTACAGTATGTAATCCACGTAACTTATTTACAAAATTAAGATCATATTCAGACACATACCTGCATAGTTATTCACCTTGCTTACTTCTGCAAAAGAACAGAAAAGAAACTGCGGGTTAGTTTTGTTTCCTGAAACAGTATACAGCAACATAAAGCTAGTAAAATATTTTTATTTTGGTGAACATTGTAAGATTTAGTCTCACTAAAGGTAATTCTGTGCAGTATAAAAGCAGAAAATATGATATAAGTAAATACATAGGACAAATAGAAACCAGTGGTGCAAAGAATAAAATCTTGTGTTTAGTGATGCTAATCTCACAGAGGCAATAACATCACGTCACTGACAATATCATAACGATTACTGACCTTCTGCAGACAGTTTCTTCTCAAGTTCATGGCAGATGTCGACCAGTTTGGAGAAAGCTCTCCTCACGATCCCTATGTAGTCGTCCGATTGGACTCGGACGTCAGACCAGTGCTTGATGGATAGTGGAGCACTCAGACGTGAAAAGCTCTAAAACAGCAGCAGTGAGAGATGTGATTAAAAAAATTATGTCACAGACAGGCAGACAGACCAATTTGCATTCATACTATATTTAAATGCAGAATGCTTTAAACCGGCTTGGTTGAGATGGTGACTGGAAAACTAATCTCCTTGCACACTTAAATACAAGTTAATCACAAATATTGATTCTGACCTGCAGGAGGTGAACTGGGTTCTCAGTGTGCTCCAGGTGCTGCAGCTCACTGCATCTCTTCTGCAGTTCATTGATCTCCTGCCCGATCTCCTTGAGAAGCCCCTCCTCTCTCCTCTCAGCTGCCTCCTGCTTCTGTTCGATCTCCTTGATGAGCAAAGCCTGGTTTCTCTCAATGGCACTTATCACCATGGTGGAAGCCTGAATACTTGCCTGTATCTCTCTCTCTTTATTTCTCTGCAGAGATGCATAAAATAATATTCATTAGAAAGTAAAATATTTGATGAAACTAAAGGCAAAACAAATTAAGGTTAGCTTTTATCTCGTTCCAAAGCATACATCTGCTACATAAGTCACAATGCAATAGGATTCATATTCTCATAATCTGAATCATGCAGTCTGTTTTCCGCATTAACGCATTTATCTAAAAATCAGACATAAGCTCAAAAAGAAATTGAGCACACTGAGGTCGGCCTGCAGTCCGCTGACCTACAGACACATCAAATAAGTAAGCAGAAGACACTATTTGAATCCCAAACCCACCTCCAGCCCAACTCTTCCTAGTCATGCTGTGTCTAACTAATGAAGGGCTACTTCATTGTCATCAGTACCTGCTCAGTTCTATACTGGGGTCTTGCTACTTCTCTCCTTGCCTTGGATTTTTCATGTATGCTCTTAAAAGAGCAAAAGAGCTCATGAAATAGAGCTATACTGCCAAATAAGAATTACTACAGAGGGAAAAATACTTTGACTAAAGTAATCTTGATCGCAATGAAAGGACAGTTTGTAAAGGATAAGTGTCAAACTTGATAATAAGGACACTACGGAAGAAGACTGAACTTTGACTGAATTTTAGAGGATGAAAAGTGAAGCCAGTGTGGAAGTGCCTTAAGCCTGTATTTTTTTTTTTTTTAAATGGCCAGCAGGGGGAGACTCCTCCATCTTTTATATGCAGTCTACCTGCAGCAGTGGCGTGTTTTATCTGGGAACACTGCTGCCTTTCCTCTGATGTGAGCTATTGCAAATGATTTAGTTGAAGTTTTGTGTTCTCAAAGAGCAAACTGGCTGAGCAGTGGTTATATCTGAAAGATATTAAAAGACAAAACTCACTTTGCTCAGCTCCACTGACTGTTTGATCTCCTCGGTCTTACTGATTCTGGTCTGGATCATCTGCTGATACTGCTCTTGGAGCTTCTTCACATGAGTCTGTAGAGATTGAAGTTGAACACATTTATTTTCCAACTTAGAGCACCTTGAAGTTCTTTATATTAAGAAATGGATTTGATTTTTATAGCGCTTTACTTTGGATAATGGATTTTATTAAATCAGTCACTCCACAATCACACACTGGTGGTGGTAAGCTGCATCTGTAGCCACAGCTGCCCTGGGGCAGACTGACAGAAACATGGCTGCCAATCTGTGCCAACAGCCTCTCCGACCACCACCAAACATTCGTACACCAGTGTTGGGGGCACTTGAGGTAAGGTGGGTAAAGTGTCTTGCCCAAGGACACAACGGCAGAATGGATGGCATGGAGTGGGATTTGAACCACCAACCCTCTGGTTATCAGATGACTCGCTCTACCTCCTGAGCCGCTGCCACCCATAAGGCAAATCTGTAAATATTGTTATATTTCATTTTTACTGTGTAATAAAATGAACTGTGCTTTGCCTCACCTTGATCCTCTTGCTCTCCTTCTCCATGGGCACAGTCTCATGATGTTTATGGTCTTTCTCTACGCATTTCATGCAAACAGGTGCCTGGTCTCTCTTGCAGAACATCTCCAGGACCTTGTTGTGGTTTCTGCAGAGGTGACTGTTGGCGTCGGAGGCCAGATCCGTCAGCCTGTGTTTCATCATCACTGGATCCCTTAGATGAGGTGCCAGGTGAATTTCACAGTAAGACGCCTGGCAGACGAGGCAGGACTTGACAGCTATTAACTTTTTTTCGTGGCAGACGTCACAAGAAACTGGTTCAGACTTGGAGGATTGTTTTGGAACGCTGTGTCTCTTTGGTGGAACAGGCCTGTATCCTGGTTTTTCTTTCAGAGATCTTTGAAAATTATAATGCACATGTGATTAATTTCATTCAACTGAAATAAATCATTATAATAAAACATTTTAATATTATTATAATCAACTGACATTTGAAATTTCTCAGTGATGTCTTTTAAGCCCACGTTGATCCTGAGCTCGGGGCGGTTTCTGAAGGTTTCTTTGCACAGCGGACACTCTGACTTATGCGCCACATCCCAGTAGTGTTTGATGCATTTCAGGCAGAAATTGTGTCCGCACGGGATAGAGACAGGACTTTTGAAGCAATCCAGACAGATGCTGCACTGAAATTGCTCCTCAGACAATAAGGAGGCCATGTTTCTGACAGAAAAATAACATTTTGTTACTCACAGTCTCTGGGATTCTTGTATGCATTGTGAGGTGCAACATGGATTTCACCTCTTCTAGAGATGTAAGTATACACACTTACACACCTGTAAAAAATGCAAACTGCCCAGACTTTACCATACAGAAAATGTTACATCATGTAGGAACATTTTAGAGGGCTGATCAAATACCACAGCGTCACTGATTTTACATGCCTGATCCATCAGATTTAAATCTAGATGGCAAACTTAAAAACAACTAGCCAAAAGATTGCTTTTAGAATTAAACATATAATCAAACAAATTTGTCCTTTCCAGTCATAACTCTTCAGCGGTATGTCAAGAAAAGAGAAAACTACACAAAACCTCATCACAACTCAGTGCAGAAAAAGTATTTTAACCCAGGTGCTTTTAGGTGCTTCTGGGACATAAATTCACAGATAAAGCTGTATTCATAAAAAGAGAACGTTTCCATATAAATATATCAACATCAACATATGCAGATGACATTTACCTTTTATAAATATAATAATAAAAAAAAATAAACAAGGTAATAAACAGGCTTTATTGAAAGCCTGTTTATTTTTACAGTTTAACTTTAACTCTTCAACCTAATATAATCACGTAGTGTGAAAAACAAATAAAAAATAAAAAAGAAGTGCCAATATATTATTTATGTATGCATGTATGTATGTATGTATGTATCTATTTATTTCATTGCATCATTCAGCTTCATGTATTTCATTCTTTGGTAGACTTTGGGGTCTCATTTATTTTTATTACAGCTGTGTTTGAATAACTTTTAAGGTAATGTGTACACATCTGCACAACAGGATCCAAATCCTGCATCCTCTGAGGCCAAATTGATTTGCTGACATAAACAACAGTGTCAAAATGCCCTAATGAGGCGTTATTGTAACATTTTAGGTATGAATCTGATTCATGGGCTATTGCTAGTAAAAAGACAAAAAAAAAATGAGCTGAGGGAGGGGTAATATTAGGAGAAAAGACTCAGACTTTCATTAGTTTTTCCTTCCATTCTCTGATCTGCTGTGTAATCAGACTTAGCATTAAGTAAATACTCCTTGTTTTAGGATAGATTAACCATACTATTAGAAGTATTTAGACTTTAAAGAGACAATGCAATGAATTTAATTTATTACTGCATTTTATTTAATCAGGGTTTGCCCCCTTTTGAGTTCTCGCTAACACTCAAACTCTAATCAAAATATAAAGGTGCACAAAAATTGTGAAAGGGTTTAAAATGAAGCCAGATAAAAGTGTAGTAATTTGTTCTAATTTAATGGCCGAAGCCTCAAACTATATTCATGAAATATTATTCTGTGCCTTTTGCCTACATTTTACATGCCAACAGATACCCACTGTGACTATTTTAACTCTGTACCTCTTTTTAAAAAACATTACTCACACTGTTTGTGGCAAAACTCAGTTTATCTTGAAGAAAAGGCAGCTGATGTGTCATTTCATATATTCTTATCCTCTACGCTATCTGCTTAGTATAAATAATGTCTTACTTGTTTGGGTCGGTAGACAGAAAGTCCTCAACGGATGTGATGAGCGCAGTATGAATGTTCACAAAAACATGTTCCTCTCTCTAAAAAGTAAAACCGAGTTCAAAGTTCCTCCCACAGTGGAATTTCCCAAAGAGTTATACTGGTTATTCCTGTTCTCCTTAACTCTTCTTAGTTTGCACACTACACTTTAATTGCCATTCACTGTTGCAAATGCTCCTGCTGAGTAAAGAGAGTCAAGTGTTTGGTGCCACTGCGTGCAATCTGGTTTAACCTGCCCAGCTGTTTGGTGTTACCTGTGATGTATCTGCACAGGGCAGGAAAACTCTCATGTTGCTGTTATAACTGTTAGTAAAGATGAGGATTGGATTTGAGTATTTCAGACACTTTGGAATTGCATGATTTAAAAGAATGTACAATCAGCCAGGTGCTGCTACTTCAGTGCACTTGATTAATTGATCATAAGAAAGTGTGAGCACCTCTTTAAAAGCAGAAGTTTCTGTAGTTTGCTGGTCTGGAAAATTAAGGTGTTATTAAAGGTATTAAACCCAAGCAATAAAAGTCACAATACAGGCTCCATATACAACAACAACATGCTATTTCTGGTCTGTCTGGTGCAGAAACACTGACTTCAGGAACAAGTAATTACATTCTTAAAGGAAATAATGCATTTTAAGATGAAACTTAAGGAAGCCTTGGGCTCCTGATTGCAGTTAGTCACCTTTAGTCTTTAACCAGCCTCCTGGAAGGAGCAGACCAAAGACTTCTTCCTTGTACTAACAGGTGAGAAATGTTTCTGGGAGAGAGGCTACAGATCTTGAAACTGATCATTTTATGTTTGCAGTAATTCAGTGTTTGTATATAAAGTAATACCCTTTCCAAGAAGATGTGGTAAGCTTCCTGTTATTACTGAAACTGTGTCACCGATGCCTTCATTAACACACCCTGAAGTTGATAGACTGAATCATTCCCAGGTCAGAGCTGGATTTTCCTCATCCACCCTATGTGACTCAGATGGCTGAAAACATGCAGGAATGGCTTTTAGTTCATTTACAGCTATGTGTAGCTGCATTAGGCAGTGACATCAGTACAAACCAGGTCAGTGCCTGACTGATCACATAAACACCTTTGGTAGCCAGCTAGCAGACTGGCTCTACGATGTCATCCTCTGTTAAAGGATGTTTATGCAGAAGAAATGAAATTCTGAATTCCAAGTAAGGGATCCTGTCCTTTTAACCACACATTTCCATGCAGATGCTACATCCTCTGTTTCTATTAGAAGTATCACGGTTCCAGTCTCGGGTGTCTGGGGCTCAGGAGGCAGAGCAAGTCATCTACTAATCGGAAGGTCAGCGGTTCGATCCCTGGCTCCCCTAGTCTGCATGCCGAAGTGTCCTTGGACAAGATACTGAACCCCATATTATGTCCAATGCATTCATCTGAGTGTGAATGTTAGCTAAGTGCTTAAGTGCAGACAAATGTGCTGTGTGACTGGGGCATGTAGTATGAAATGCTTTGAGTACGCAATCAGAAATACTTTATTAATCCCCTACGGGAAATTATGTGGTCACAGTTGCTCCATGACAGTAAAGAACAATTTAAGTACCAGCTATTACAAAATAGAACAATACTCAAACTGAGTAGCAAAGTCCTATATAAAGTACCATATACAAGTGTGTCATACTCCATTCAGTCACCAGAATGGACATGCCCCATTTTAACCTTTCACCTGAATGCCACACCAAACTCGTGTGTTTCACATTTGCAATCTGCCCTTGTGTATGTAAAGCAGTCTTTTTTGCTTGTTCTCTGCACTCTTGTGTTAACTTGCCAACACATTGGACTTTGACCTAGGGCTGTGTGCAAATCTTTATTACAATAATAACTTCTTCCAATGATTAAGACAATGTGCCCCTTTCTGTTTTGCAGTAATGCACTCATATTGCCTTTCAGCACACTTTTTTCTTACTCTTGGCCCTCCATAAAGGTCCAGTTTCACTCCTTGCCAGGCTGCAGCAGGTTTACTTCAGTTCACATTTAATTATTCAGGTGAAGTATAATTAAAATTGCTTAATTAAAAAGACAAGTTTCTTCATTTTTAAGTTTAACCAATCCATTATTTTTCCAAAGTATGTGAGCAAAAAATTGGGATCTCAACACTGACCAAAATAATGGTGATCATGACCTTTGGCATAATGAAACAGCCGTACACTGAACTGACCCTTTTCCTTCTATGTATCCATTGCTGCCTGTAGCATAACATTTGAAGTAAACAAAAAATATCTGACTTGTAATGAAAGCAAACAAACTTTTTTGTATGATAGCTGAACATTCTGGCCAGAAGAAACATTCCTCAAACAAATTTAATTATTGTAATTCATCATCATTAAACATCCGCAAAAGCATCAAAATTAGTACTTTTTGCCAGGATTTGGATATGACTGTCATAAAGTGCTGTGTGACAGGCAGGCTTTGGACCCAGTATGCAGACTCAGACGGCACAGGAGGCAGAACTGAACTCTAAAGCAGCTTTATTGCAGAAAAGAACAACAAAATAAACTTACAAAACCAGGGCAGGAAACGCAGTGTACAGAACACACAGCAACAATGGTGACGCAACACTGAACAGAAGCAAACTGAGGGTTTAAATAAACACAAGGTAATCAGGGGAATGGAGCACAGGAGGGTGACGAGACGCAGGTGGAACAGATCTGGACAGACGAGACAAAGGAAGCAAAACTGAATAGAAGACACAGAGACGCACAGCAGTCAAAATAAAAGAGGAAACACGAAATACTAAACACAGACACGGAGACTCAATCAACATGGGTAACACGGGAGGAGGCAGGATACACTGAAAGACAGAAATACAATACTAACAAACTAAAACATGAACAGAAACCACATAGCGAACAGACACGGGGACACAACTAACATGGGGAACACGGGAGGAGGCAGGATAAACTGAAACTATAACCAGGAACTCAGGAATAAACAGAAAACATGAAATACAAGAATTTAACTATGAACAAGGAAACAGAACATAAAACAAAACCTGAAAGTCCCAAAACTTAGAACGCCGGGTCAAATGACCCAGGACACAACACAGGAAACTATAACTACCAGAATATCAGATACACACAAAACTCAGTCTTTGACCCAGGGACCCTGACAATGACATGTCTTCTGCTTTGCAGAGGTTTGTTGGTGAGAATGACCAGAAAAGTTGCATACAATGCAACTGGAAGCAGAACACTATAATAAACTGCTGCAAGAAAACAGACATTCTGACAGTAACATACTGATTACTATTAAATACTACAGAAAGCAATGAATTTTGGGCAATATTTGCTGTTTCCCTTGAAATTTTGCAATATTATCTGAATAGTGTGGCAGAAAGACTCCACAAACAGATGAGCACACATTAGTGAAGTAAACTCTTGACAGCATTAATTATGTAATCTAATCTAATCTAATGTAATCAAACAGAAACGGATCAGTAATGCAACTAAACTAGTTTGCAGCCCTCTGTGACAGAACTTTCCATTCTGTGACTGAGGAGTGCAGCATTAACACTATCCCCAGCAATGACGAAATAGTCCTTATATCAAACAGAGAACAGACTAGAATTGAATAGAACAGAATATTCCTTATTCCTTAAATATAGCCAGCTTGTTTTAGTTAATGCTTCTTTGTTTCTCTTCTTGTTTTTTTTAATGTTGTCCTGAATTTTTGCCATGTTAAAAAATTCTAATAAACAAGTTGTCTTATTGTGGTTTTATTGTCTGTGTCTACGGTTGTCCGTCACAGCTGCTGATGCCCTGAGGACCCTCATCCTGAATCCTAATCCAAAACATGCTGGAAATTTATTCAGTTACTTGCCATTTATGACATACTGTATTAGATTAACTTTTTGAGTTATCTGTATTCCAATGAAGAATGTTTTTCAGTCTGTCTTAACTTAAACCTTGAGTTCATAACAACACCATATAGTCACAGACTTTATTTCTGTACAACCTCTAATATCAGACTACTTTGTTTTTTAGGTGCTTCACTGGACTCAATCTGAAAAGAGGGACAAAGAACATTGTTTATATCAGCCTGGTGCTGCCTTTTCAAATAAATGTGGCCAACTGATTTGTTAAGTTTCTCCTTTCATCTTTATCTTCCTGGAGTGCAATTACCAGTAATTAATTCATAATAACTGACTGTTATCAATACCACCAGTAACATGGAGGCATCCTGAAGATATGCCTGAACAACCTCAGCTGGCAGCGGTTCTACTCCAAGCTCTTTCTGGATCTTGAATCTTTTTTTTTGTGTGTGTGTGTGAAAGGAAATATTTTTCCCTCAAAAACTTTACTGAGAATATGTTTTTTCTGTGTGGGAATGTGACTTTTAGATTGAGACAGGGCTGTCCGTGCATTCTGGACAAAACAAGACACTCGAAGATGTCACTTAGAATAAATTATGCAGGTATTTTATCCATTGTTCAGTTGAAAATGTTCCTGCATACAAAAAAACAAAAAAAAAAAACAAAAACAAAATTGGCACCTCCTGAAGAGGTTTTGGCTTTCCCCCAACTACCGTGCTACCATTTGTATACTTTAAATAAAAAGGAAAAAATAATTAAGATGCTTTTTTCTTAAAATATGGTATTATAACAGCAGTAAAGTAAGGTTTAAAGTAAGCACTGGAATAAATAAACAAATAAAGCAAGCACTGGAAAGTTACAGTAGGATGCTATACACCCTGCAACTAGAAGTCTACTATAGCAGGAGGGAAGTACAGCAATGTACTGTAATTCAGGGTATGGTATCATTACAGCATCAGTTACAGTAACTATAAATTAGATAACAGTAGTAACTGTGACATTGACAGTATTTTGCTGTTAATCTACATGATTCTTTACAGTGCAGGACTTCCTGCTATTTTTGTCATTCAGCATTTCACATACTATCTACAGGTACACCGAGTAGTACTCTGGGTATAACAAAGCACCTGAGGTTCCTTTGCTGTTCTGATTTCTGACAGTTCCCTTCACCTGTGTGTCTGCTTGTCAGACCAAAACTATTCCTGTCCGTCTGGTTCTGTCTGCTCCTCCTTACTCTCATCAGACAAGACGCAGCCCTGAGGAGCAGAAAGACTGGTGCTTTAGGAATTTAGGACATATAGTATAAACAATGACAAACATAAGGAGCAGCTCATGGTGGTTTCTGGCCTTTCACCTAGTAGACTGGGGTTCATGTCCAGTCTGATGCCATATTTTAATTCATTTTTTTTCTTTATTTGAATTATTATAAATACTTTTTTAAATTATGAGCCCTGTTTGGTTAGGTTCAGGCATCAAGACTACTTGGTTAGTTTCAGAAAAAGATTCAATTCAATTCAATTCAATTTTATTTGTACAGCGCCAAATCACAACAACAGTCGCCTCAAGGCGCTTTATATTTTAGGGTAAAGACCCTACAATATTAGACAGAAAAGACAGGAAACCCCAACAATCAGACGACCCCCTATGAGCAAGCACTTGGCAACAGTGGGAAGGAAAAACTCCCTTTTAACAGGAAGAAACCTCCGGCAGAACCAGGCTCAGGGAGGGGCAGCCATCTGCCGCGACCGGTTGGGGATGAGGGGAAACAGAAGAGAGCAGAGGGAGACAGGACAAAAGGCACACCTATAGGAGAGAGACAGAGTTAATAATAGCTAATGATTAAATGCAAATGGTGTATAAAACACATGGAGAGTGAAAAGAAGTGAGGAAGAGG
>VUQI01038270.1:0-21836 GCA_015106735.1 Paratilapia polleni | reverse complement strand
ATCACAGCTTTCACTTAGCTTTTACTCAAACATATACCTATAAATAGCAAAATCAGAGAAACTGATCATTTTGGAGTGGTCTCTTAATTTTTTCCGGAGCTGTATATATATATAGTGTGTGTGTGTGTGTGTGTGTGTGTGTGTGTGTGTGTAAAACTAAGTACACCCTTACTGCTTTAATATGAATTAATGTAAGTAGCACCGAGGTGCTACTAATCAAATGCACTTGATTATTTTGATCATCTACAACTGTGATCACCTCTATAAAACACAATGTTTTATTGTTAACACAATGCCACAATCTTCCCAGGAGTAGAAATCCTAGCAAATTCATTCCAAGGTCAGACTGCAATGCTCAGAGAAATTCCAAAAAACCTAAGAGCTACATGTCAGACTCTACAGGCCTAAGTTAGCTTGTTAAATGTTAAAGTACATGACAGTACAATTAGAAAAAGACTGAACTTGTTTGGAAGGGTTACCAGGAGAAAGCTTCTTCTCTCTAAAGAAAGAACATGGCAGCGCAGCTTAGGTTTCCCAAGTTGCATCTGAACAAACCACAAGACTTCTTGAACAATATCCCATGGACAGACGAAACCAAAGAGGAGATGGTTGACCATGATCCACAGCACAGCATTTGGCGAAATCAAGCACAGCATATCAGCACAAGCACCTCATACAAACTGTCAAGAATGGTGGTGAAGGGGTGATGATTTGGGCTTATTTTGCAGCCATAGGATCTGAGCACCTTACAGCTGGCCATGAACTCCTCTGAATACCTGAAAGTATTTCAGAGTCAAATGTGAGGCCTGTCTGTCTGACAGTTTAAGCTTGGCCCAAATTGGGTCATACAACAGGACAATGACCCAAACACACCAGCAAATCTAGAACAGAATGGCTGAAAAAGAAAAGACTCAAGCAATTACCCAAAGTCCAGACCTCAACCTGCAATTGAATTGCTGTGGCAAGAATTTAAGAGAGTTGTGCATAAATGAATGCCTGCAAACCTCAATGAACAGAATCAACAAATGTTGCTGTGCTTCTGTTTAAGAAACTGAAAGCACTGAGTTAAATATTGGTTAAATACAATGTACTGAATTCTCAGCTTGAACCATTTAAGGCACCTAACACTCTAAGTAACTTATCTGAAGAAAAATCTCAAGTGAAATTTAACTTTCATGAACTTGTTTTTGGTCTCCATTGAAGTTTCATAAATTTGCAAATCCTACTTAAATGTTCATGTTTAAGAACATAATATGTAACCACACAGATCACTGACAGACAAAGAAATTTTAACAGACTGCTAAACTCAGCAAGGTTTCTCTATCTGCTGGTACAATATTCTTGGGGATGTTGTGCCCGCAGTTAGGATTTTATGAAGCTTGATGAAAATGTTTGAGAGATTTTTCTGACTTTTTCAAGTCCTTCGGCAATATTCACAACTGATGCTGAGTATGCCCACTGTGTAGCTGCAATTCCATCTTTGACCATAATTTGGTATATACCCTTAATCTAAAGCCAAATGCTAAATGAAATATATCACTCAAACAACATTCATTCAAAACATGCTTTCTGTTGTAAGTGCTAAGATGATTATTTTACATCAGTTTTTGTTGGATGTTGCTGAGGAATTTGCGCATTCAATAACTTTAAATTGAAGTAACCGTTGTGTCAGCTATTTGAAGGATAAAGTGATGGAAATCAATCTGCTGAACAAACTGGGAGCAGTCTTCATTTGGAGTAGAAATGAGTGGGGCACCAGTGGGAAAAAGCAATATTGTCTGCTCTTCCCTCACTGGACAAGGTCAATTAGAGAAGGACATGGATTGGCAATCAAACCTGACACCAAAGATTGACTATGGTGATTATAACCATGCAGATGGGGGGCTTTAAAGGTTATTAATAATGATTTATGGAATTAATTAAAGAAGTAAGATAGGATTCCGTGCTTTAAATACATTATATAAGTCCAGCTGAGGGAACATTTACCACTTGTGGGAACTCCCGTTATAAATGCAATATGTTCTTTGACTGGATGGTTTGTCATCTGGGCTGTGGTGGAGTTATGATTATGATTATAGAGAGTGAAGATTGATTAGTTGAAAAGAACAACATAAATGTCAGATATGCGGTTCCATTGTTCGATTCTGGACATATTTGTCTCAGCATTATATATGCATCATACTCTTATATCCATTAGGTATTAGCAAAGACATTCTTCATAAATCATCTTTGTTATTGGCTTACACTAGCCATTTTGTCTTTATCTTTACTGACATGTTTCTGCACTTCACACTGTGGTGATTGTTTTTTAGTTCAACTATATTTTCAGGTGTCTTTTAATGATGGATTTGAGTTTCTGTAAGTGGTCCTGTTTACTTTGTTCAACCATGATAACTTTAACAGCAACTAAAACATAGTTCATTTCCTCCTTTTTTTCCAGACTAAATATAAAATAGACTGTTTTGTGAAACAGACACCCTTGAATGCAAAGGACAGCCCATGTTTGTGTTCATTTTTTATATCCTCTAGTTTAAAGCTTATGAGGCTACCTCCAGAAAAATAGTGAACTTCAGTCAAGAAATTAACACGTTTACACTCTGGCTTTTTAAAATAAATAACCCATTTAGGTTTTGTTAAGGATTAAAGATATGGGTGTGGTTGCTTTGATTGACAGGTGTGCTGATGTAGGAAGCTGTAGCCACTAGCTATCTCCTAGGCTTTGCAAGGCTAATTCTAGCCACTGAACTAAACAATCTTGACAGTGTTTGTGATGTTGATGCCTTTTGGGGCATATTTAATTAAGTTATCACAAATTATGTGTCTTCTTGTAGGCTACAAGCCATCCAAAAAGTTTGTGCTCTTGCTTTGGTGAGTGAAATACTAGTATGTTTTTATTACTTATGTAGGTCTAATTAGAAGGTCTATCTGTGTCTGTATGTTGCACCCACAGAATTTACGGATGCAAGTTAAGTAAGTCAGCTGATGATTCAGTATTCCATCCTCTCATCCAAATATGGTCACTTTTAGCTGTAGAAAATCAAGAGGGTGGTGGCCATCCTGTTCGGAAACCAACAGATGATGTCACAGTGGCTACATCCATCTTTTAATTCTTCAACAGTCTATGAATCCAAATTAAACCTGCAATTTCTTTGGGTGATTTGGATTTTTATGATCTCTTGGGAGCAGGAAAAACAAGTTTTGAACACAGCATTTACAGTCATGTGAAAAAAGTGAAAAACTAACTACACCCCATGATTCAGTAGCTTGTAGAACCACCTTTAGCAGTAATAACTTGAAGCAGACATTCTATGTATGCCTATCAGTCTCTCACACCTTTGTGGAGGAATTTTGGCCTACTCCTCTTTACAACGTTGCTTCAGTTCATTAAGGTTTCAAACATTCTGTTCTAGATTTGCTGGAGTGTTGGGATCATTGTCCTGTTGCGTGACCCAATTTGGGCCAAGCTTTAGCTGTCGGACAGATGGAATACTTCCAGAATACTTTGGTATACAGAGGAGTTCATGGTTGACTCACTGACTGTAACGTGCCCAGGTCCTGTGGCTGCAAAACATGTCCAAACCATCGCCCCTCCACCACCGTGGCAGTTGGTATGAAGTGTTTGTGCTGATATACTGTGCTTGGTTTTTGCCAAATATGGTGCTGTGCAGTATGGCCAGAAATCTCCACTTTGATCTTGTCTGTCCAAAGGACATTGTTCCAGAAGTCTGTTTGTCCAGATGCAAACCTAAGCAATGTTCTTTTTAGAGAGAAGATGTTTTCTCCTGGCAAGCCTTCCAAACAAGCCATAGTTGTTCAGTCTTTTTCTAAGTGTACTGCCATGAACTTTAACATTTAATATGCTAACTGCCTAAGATGTAGCTCTTGGGTTTTGTTTTGCAATTTCTCTGAGCATTGCATGGTCTGACCTTGGGGTGATTTTGCTGGGATGTCTCCTGGCAAGATTATGGCATTGTGTTGACACATACCTGAATGCTCCAGACCAGCAAACTGCCAGTACGTCTGCTTTTATAGAGGTGGTAGAGTGTATTTGATTAGCAGCACATGGCTGATATTTACTGTATTATTTCTTGTGGAAGCAAGAAAGGTGTACTTAGTTTTTACAGGACTGGATAGAGTCCTTTGAAAACTTTCTTTTTCACATGACTGTAATATCATCTTTTGGTTGGAATGTAGATGTTAACAAATGGTAAATGAAAGTGCAGTTTTTGGGTCTCCACAAACTCAAGAGGGCAACATGTGTCTTTTTATGCATTAAATTTTCCGTTATGTTTACCAGCCACCAGTTGCTAACTTTTACTGTATGCTGTATGACAGGATGTTTAATGCTGGGCCATTAGTGTACAATGCATTACAATGAGCTTTTTCACTAACTGCCTTTTGGTACAGGAAATGACATGAAAGTGAGGAGAGTAAAAGATATTAAACAAAAGAAACAAGCAATAAGCATTAGACTCATAATTTTAAGTGATCATTTTGACACCTGATATTAATTTAGTTTTAGTAGTTTGACTAAAATGTGTATTCGCTTTAGTCAAGTTCCCTTAATTGACACTTATTAAAAATAGAGACATCCCTATTTATGGGGCAGCTGATGGTTTGGCACCTTTAGGTCTCCAACATATGAGTTTTAAATATACGCAGCTGCCAAACATAGTAGTTTAGAGCAGTAACTGAAAGACAGAAGAGTTCAAAGATATGTTAACCCACCTCAGGCTTCAGCATAGTCTGAGTTGACCAAACTTGAGATAAACAAAAGATGGATGCCATAAAAAATAACAATGCAGGTATTCAAAATATTTGGGATCCTCTCAGGGATAAGCACAAACATTACATTCTTTATGTCCTGTGTGTATCCATTGCATCATTAGGAAGCTCCTGTAGTCTACCTGTGCTGTGGGGATTAATGTGACCTAATGTATGATAGTGTATGTTACAGGGACAGCTGCCCAGGAACTACAATATGTGTGTGCATGTCTGAACATTAAAGCTCAGCCGTGACTCTATAAACCTCATTTCCTCGACAGAAGACAGAATCTGTCTGTTTTTTTTTATTATTTTATTTTAATAAAGAAAAAAAATTAATGTAGCCAACAAAAAAACTGAAGCCCTTTTTTACCCAGTGCCCATTTCAGACTGCAAGACGACTCTACTAGCTTGTTAATCATTCCCCATGCGCGGTCAAAACTGACATGATCATTTGATGCATTACTGTGTAATGCTCCAGTAATTATTCTTTCCTTTAACAAGGCAGGCAAGTGAAGCCAGGCTGCCCTCTTTCCCTCCCATGTCTCAGTCATTTATTTCTTCATTTTCTCTCAACTTAGGAACAATCTTACTCGTACTGAAGCATGGAGGAAATGTGACCCAGGGAGTGCTACTCTTTAGCTAATCTATGATGGCTAATCAGTGTTATAGCACACTAAGCTACACTTTTGTGAGACACACGATTATTGTTAAGGTTTATGAATTCAGGGAAGCTTGATTTAGCGCACATATTATTTTTCTATGCAGAACTGTTCTATATTCCAATGTACACCCACGTATGTGAGCAGCAAAGTCAAAATATGTCTCCTATTGTTGCTCCACCGGTAAAGATGGGGGTTCAAGGGTCTTGCTCTTGGCAGTATTTTGTTAAAGGTCAGAGTGACTCATTGGCTCCCTACGCAGTAGTTTACCCCTGCCAATCTGGGTATTTGAACCATATGACCTCAGTGTTACATGACTGCTTTTTGCTGTAAATTGTATTTCTTGCTGTAGCTCTCTGGTGATTGTTAGAAATGAGATAAACTGGATGTTATTTCAGGTCAACCAGAAGTTGTAAAACATTCCATTCCATTAATTGCCAGACTACAGTGCAGTTCAAACTAACCCTTCTTACCCTTGTAGAGCTGCAACTTGGAAGGGTTTATTTTAGGTTTAGGGATCAGTATATAAGAATGGCACGGTCACCTCACAGCAATAAGGTTTTGGGTTGCCAAGGTCTACCCCACCTCTTGCCAAACATCTGCTGGGATAGGCTCCCACCCTCACACAACAGTAGTTGAATAAGTGATTAAGAAAATGCATCGATATATCGATGGTTAATTTTCTAATATTAGGTAACAGTTATATGGTGCACTTAGATGAACATGAGTCTCCGCCAGGTTAAATCACAATAAAATATAACCAACTGTTTAAAATGTTCAGATTACTTAATTAAAAGGACAAACTTTTGTAAAACCTAAGGAGAGGAGTATTACTCCCAAGATGCTCAGTAAAAAACAGTCACCATGATTGAAATGCTATTGGCAAGTGAAGATAAATATCAAAACATACTGACTTATTAGATATATTCTTTAGTCCATATGCACATACATAAAGGCTCCATTGTCATCAGATGAGAGCCAATGATTTAGAGATTGCAACCAAAGACTGCTCAATCAAGAAAACTTCAAGTTAAAAAGACTTGTATCTTGTCTACAGAGTCTGCATATTCATATGCAGATTTTTGTTGATACAGCAACTGTTCAATGGCTTATCCACTATCACGGCTGTAGACTCTTAGTGTTGTTTAGCTGTGAACATTTTAGATTAATTCAGGAGCTATGACTCAGTGTAAAAGTCTGCTTCATACCTCTGCTCCTTACCAATCGCAATTGTGGCAGCTATTAACTGCTTATTACACTATCCTAGGAATATTGGGGAGGTCATATGAGAAAAAAATACTTTTGGAAGCTTCTACCTGGCAACACTATAGGGAATCATCTGCATGGAGGAACAGCAACATCCAGAGGAAAGACAAGCACAAAGTAAGTGCTTTAAAATGGTTGAGAGTAGAGCTATTGAACACTGAGGTATCTGCTTTACTAGAATTTCATTATCGTTCAAAGTTCAATAACAACAAAGGAATTAAGACCATCACTAAGGATCTAGGAAGCTGTGCTTTGAAAATGACTCATTCTTTGTGTGTCTGTATATGTGTGTGTGGCCTTGACAGAATAAGAAAAAGGGAGAGTCATTGGAAGAGAAAGAGAGCGAGAGACGAACAGGTATAAATGAAAGTAGAGGAGGTAAGCCATCGAGAAACACATCCTACATGGTTCAGGAGACTAATTATACAAGAAGGCCATGCTAAGTCGACCACTTCAGAGAGTCTGCGGGCTACACAGGGACCAAGCGACATGGATACCCCATTCAGAGGAGGGAAACAGCTTCTCATGCATGCCTTATTACCCCAAAGACCTACGTCTGTGGCAGATAAGTCACCTACTCCTTCTAGCCTTGCTCCTCTGCGGACACAGATCCTGTAATGATACATTTCACTTCTGGCTATTTCCAGTTTGATGGGTAGAAATGTGAAAACAAAAAAAGTAAAAAGTGTGCAATATGGGACATCATCTCTGACCCCCATCAAAGAGTTCTCTCGTCACATCGTGAAGTAAGGCGACATAGTGCCAACCCCTCATTTTCCTGCAGTCCATCTCTAATGGGATTTGGGTTTTATATTAAGTCCACCTTTCCCTCCCACCCTCCCCTTGTCCTGACACTGAGGTGTGAGTGATTTGAATTTAAAAAGTGGCTGAATCCACAGAGCAGACTTCAAATAGGATTGTGTGACGCTTTCACTGTTAAACAGGGCCTTCCAGGTAAGCCTGTCCTGTAAAATGACAGAAAAGGTGAGGGGTGCAGTTATGTAGGGTACCGCTACGCTACATGCTGGTTCACAAGAGAATCCTGCCTTAGATCGTCTTGTATGACTCAGTAAGGCAGATTGTCTCTCTCCGAGGACTGCTGTCATCACTCCTTATCCAAGGGTGCCAGCAAAATGTCACCGGGGGTATTCTGTGTTCATGAAGAGAACATGCACTGCGTTTTTGTACATTGCTTTCATTATCCACAATAATGGAGGGAGATGAGATTCTGTTGAATAAATGATTCAAGGTCAGGTACGTAGTAACACGAGTTACATGAAGCGTTAAACTGCCTTCAGCTTTGCACTCTATCATATGGCCCGTTGCAGACGTGTTCTCACTGCATGATAGCTTGTTCGAAACTTAAAGATATGCTGCAGATATTCATGTGTATAGAACATTAATCTTTAAAGGTGTCATTTATAGAAAATGGCACGGTAGAAGGGGTCACTGTTATTTTTGCTAAATAGCCCTGGGATAGTGAGGCCATTTTCATCATAATGTAACCATATATGTGTTTTAAAAACTGACTAGGGTGCTTAAATCAGTGTAGAAGATACAACTACAGCATACACATTATCCAACCACTAACCTGCATAATGATCTGCAGGATAAGCTGCAAAATCTTGACTTGCTGAAGGAAGCAAGCCTCTAGTTCTTGTCATCGCCTGATGCTGGTGTACAGGTGACAGTGTGTCCAGTGTTTGCGGAAGGCAGTTAGCATCACTGTTTCACAGCATGAAGGTCCTGGATTTTGGCCGGGGCCTTTCTGTGTGGAGTTTGCATGTTCTCCCGTGTCTGCTTGTCTCTCCGGGTACTCCGGCTTCCTCCCACAGTCCAAAGACATGCATGGGGTTAGGTTAATTGGTGATTCTAAATTGCCCATAGGTGTGAATGTGAGCATGAATGGTTGTCTGTCTCTGTTTTGGCCCTGTGACAGACTGGCGACCTGTCCAGGGTGTACCCTGCCTCTCGCCCTATGGCAGCTGGGATAGGCTCCAGCCTCCCTACGATCCTTAATTGGATAAGCAGAAGAAAATGGATGGATGGATGCTTGCAGAAGTGTAAGAGAGTGCTTGATGGTTGTGGCCCATGCTAGGGCTAAAGACCTACCCCATCCAGCCAGCTTGTCTGTCAGCCATCCAGCACTCTGACTACTTCACCATGGTTGCAAAGAGATTGGGATAAAAGACCTTAAAAAAAAATTTCTGGGGAGCACAACATTGATCCCATGCTGGACTGAGGGCAGACAGGACAGCAGGAAAACTCGCTATCCCGTCTTGAGGTACAAAGTAGTATTGTGTTAGGGTACAGGCAGCATTTGCTGGTTAGCATTCTAGTTTCACGATATGTATTGCAGCACAATACATACCGTTACTGCCAAACATCATATTGTTTTATCACATTCTTTTGAAATTTGGTTAATTTTAATTGATTTTAAGTTTGTAAACTAACAATCTTAGAAATGGCACATTTAAAATATTTTAAATTACTCCATTAAAAAAAAGCTCTGCTTAGTCATAAGAAGGAAAAGTCAATAGATCCGCAATGTCTTTAGAACTCATTCTTCATTGGGTATATTAATCTGTATAGATTTTCATGGCAATTTATCAATCAAGTGTCAAGATAACTCACTAAAAACCAACTCATAGCAGTTATCCAATATTTCAGTAAGGACCAAAATGTTGGACCAACCCACCAAGATGCCCAGTACTGCCTAACTCTGATTAAGATAAAATGTCTGTCCCTAATTTACTGGCATGCATCTGTCAGCGTGTGGTCTTCGTCATGCATTCAATCTTAATTTGGCTGACATATTCTGTGTCGAAGCTAATTATAGAAGTAATACATTGGTTCATTAGTAATTGCCTCGACAGCACAACTCATTTTTACCATAACTAGCTGGGACAATTGCAGTGGTCTAATAGCATGCACAAAGTCATGCCTTCAGCCAAGAATGCACCCCAGTATTCCAAGGAAATTGTGCTTTTTTTGAGGTATCCGCTTTGTATTCAGAACTGTGTTATGATAATCTAAAAATAATAGTGGCATTCCCCTCTGTCTGTGGCAGATTTTTGTGTTTTCTTCTGCTTAGTTTTCTAGGATTTTTGTTGGTGTTGAGTTGAGAACGCAGAATAAAACAGAAAACAGAAATAATAGGTTGTTAATGCTGTATTCATACCAGGCAATTAGAAACATAGGCACAGTTTTTCACACAAACAGTCAAATTGTGTCCCCATCAAAAAGCCAAACTACCTGTCAAACTATCAGTTTTCTGTCACCTCGCCACATTCCTCAGGACACACGTTTTTGCTGAAACAGGCAAATTTCCTTATCCTGTCCATACAGTGATCCTACACTTTATGAGACAAGCATTTTCCTCCTGCCACAGACCTGAAGGTGATGTTTGCACTTGTATGTTCTTTACATAAGCTAAACCCTACTGTCAATCCTATGAGCAGCAGATAAATTAACAAGAAGCTAAAATGATATCAGTGATCATACTCTGGAATTTTACATGAATCTCCAATATCAAGCTTATTGCCTGGCAGTAATATTGCCATAAAAACATAGAATAACTTGAAGATTCACTTACTTTTTGTGATAATTTATAAAATTTGTCAAAAAATTGCTCCAAAACCAACTGTCAAGTGGTTTAGTTCAGTGACTTGAATTAGCAGAGGTAAATCCTAGCAGACAGTTTTCAGGTAAAGTTGCCTGTGTTAACACAATCAAAGTGACCACGCCTCTAAACTTAGCCCATAACAAATCTGGGTGAGATATTAAACAGATTCACACCTGTACACTGAGGTGAAAGGGGAGAACTATCCATTGAGACCAAGGCATTTTCATATCAGGCTGTAAACATGCTTTTTAATCATGAAAAAGTTGGGTAGTTATAACACTGGAGTCTGTTGAGATTGCCTCGCTTCTTGGAGTCAGCTTCATGTGGCCAATCCAAGAAGTGCAATTTTTGGTAGTGCAGAAATGAACACCAGGATGTCACTATAGCTCACCTGCCGGGGTCGGGGTTCAAGTCTGTCCCAGACCATTTCCAGCATTTCATTACCCTTACTGTCTTCCCACTTTCCAGTCTGCTCTCTGCACTGTCTTACTTAATAAAAATAAAAAAAATTAATAAAAACAGGAATGAACACTAAAGAGCAACTGTAACTCAGCATGTTTACAGAAGAAATTCATAAATCACGATTTTACATTTCTCAAAATTGTAAAGACGGATATTGCTTTTTCTTTAAACCACAAATTAAATATAAGGCTAAATCTAATAAAACGTGTACCCAGGGGCTCTGAAACATGTACTCTGGTTCCCCTGTCTTTGACATCACAGTAGCTCCCTGCCGGGTTAAGGGCGGACAGGCAGTTTCTTCTGTACAGCCAGTGTACCGCCAGCCATGAGCAGACCTTTCCACACTTACTGTGTCTGAGCATTGAGGACTGTTTTCTTGCTTCTAAGTTGTCACCTTCAAAGCCTGTGTTTGGGAGGATGAAGAGGTGACTGAAGTAGATGTTGCTTGAATTGGGGTATGTGTCAGGAGTAATGCAGTCTCCCGATATCTCCTCCCACGTCTTTTTCTCTTTCTCTAAGATCAGATTGTCATGACATATAAATCCAATTTTATTATTACAATGCAAAGAAAACCAGAATTCCCATGGCAACAAAACTCTCTTTTCCAAGAAGATTATCACAGATGTTCTGATTCTCCATTCCAGTTGGTAAAGCTGATTTCCTCTCTATAAGACCAACTGCAGACATATGGGATCATTTTTTGTTTTTTTGGAGACTAATCCAACAGTATGAGTGAAACAGGCACAGAATCTGTAGTCCAGTTGTTTTACTCATTGTTCTAAAAGTGACCAGGTCAACATGGTGCTCCCTGCAGTGCTTTAGAGCCTCAAACAAGGTTATTTGAAGCAGTAGATAAAGAAGCATTTTTGTGTAGGGGAAGAGACCAGCAAGATGAGAGGGAGGTTGAAGATGAAGTTGAAAATGACAATAAAGAAACTGCTGTAGTTGCTCTTTGTTAACATTACTCCCCAGAGGTGACTTGCTGAATGGCAGCTTTAACTATCAGATGCACATTCTCTACTCTGTAATGTTTGCTTAGCACCCGTAGTTATGCAGGGAATGCTTCATCTACATTGGCTGCGTCAACTCAGTTTTTGCACAGACTGATTAAATTGCTTCCACTAGTTCACCAATAAAAAGGCCATGTAAAGAGCACAAAAGTCACTTGGACAGTCCCATTATCAGTGCCCAGCAGCCCATAAGGCAAACTGACCAATTATGTCACCCACATTAAAATGGGATTGCATCAGAACACACATGTAATCTCAGCCAGTGAAGGAAGTATTCAGTTTAACTGGAGGGTAGTATAGTAAGAATATAAATCACCTTTATTCAAAATCTTTGGTGTTTCATATGATTTGATAGTCTAAAGAAAGCACAACAAAATGAATGGCATTAAACATTGGTTACCCAGCCAGCAGTCAAACAGTAGGCATTTTAGTTACAGTGTTAACAAATTTATTAGACCACCTGTCATAAAGATGGACTGGTACTTATATAGCGCTTTTCTACTCAGTTTCTGTGTACTCAAAGCGCTTTAACGACATGCCACATTCACCCAGTCACACGTACATTCATACAGCACTTTTATCTACACTTAAGTGCTTACTAACATTCACACACACACACTCCGATGAATGCATCGGGGGCAATGTGGGGTTCAGTATCTTGCCCAAGGATACTTCGGCATGCAGACTAGGGGAACCAGGGATTGAACCACTGACCTTCCAATTAGTAGACGACTCGCTCGTCCTCCTGAGCCACAGCCGCCCCAGATGAGAAAAACCATCCAGCATCACAAAGTGCTTTAATGTAGATTCTTTCCTTTTCAGTGAGTTCTCGACATTTTACCATTTTGAACAGGAGTGAGGAATTTTTATACCCAAATTTGAGCCGGCACACTGGACTTTTCTGAGAAGCCAGAAATTAATCAAGCATAACATTCAACCACTAAAACTAATTTTTCTTCTCAGGAATGCAAGTAAAAAAAGAAAACAGTAATTTTGCATCTTAATCAAAAAATAATGACATTCTTTACTATTTTTTTTCTGTTTTTTGTAAAACAGTAAATTTCAAAATTCATGGATAACAATAATTATATTTTAGCAGCTGTGGCACAAACCTTACACTGGGTGGTGGTCTAATAAATTTGTATGTGGTTTGTATTAACCATCAGACCACCAGGCACTCCACAGTGATGCATTTAACTATCAGGAGAGAAGCCAGTATGCATAGGCATGGACAGATGGACACACAGAGAGAAGCAGAAATGTTATATCAGGTTTTTGTCGCCATGATGCGGTCAAGACTATAATATGTATAAACAGATCAACGGGAATCATCCCATTTCCTACCACTGGAAAATACTGGCTGCAATTCAGCAGAGGGCATTCATAAAATAATCCTCAATGAATAGGATTAAATGTAGCCAAAAAGCTACAACAATTACTTAAATCTACTTCTAGACAAAGAAAACCCACATTTTATTTGTGTTTGTGTATATACAGTAGTATAAATAATATGTACCAATTTAAATAAAATGGCATGTATGCCCTTCAGTTGATGCTGATTTTCCTCACAAAATGCTAGCATTCTGCTATTCTGTGTTGGTTGCTTAAGTATTTACGGCACATTGACACATTCCCTTGATGGCACCTATTTCCAAATGATAACTAGACTTGGAAGCATTGTTAAATACCTGACCCCTTCTGTCAAAAACATGATTAAAATTACTGAAAGAAAAATGTTTACCTGCCTAAATTTACATTTTGGGGCTACAGCTTCATAGAGCCCCATTCAGTCTGGACTATCTTTACAAAATGCTTCACATTCAAAAGCATAAAAAGAGAAATGGGAGTGATAGCAATCAACAATCAATGTTCAATCAATGGTTTTTTTTGTTTTGTTTTGTTTTAACACCAGGTTAAAATATAAAGTGAAATCTGTTGAACTGGATAATCTCATAGTAAAAGATAAACTGTTGCAGGGTTTGGGGGTCAAAACATCAAAACATGGCCTTCTATGATTATAAGTCAAGCTATCACCATATTCAATAGACACTATAAAGCAATGTTAGTTAGAAAGTTAAAAATATAGTCAATGACTTAATAACTAGTAATAGCTAAAACTTCACACTGAATTCTAAATTCTACTCACAGCCAACAAAGGCTGGCATTGGACAGTTTGCTTTCTGTGCTTTTTCCTTGCTAGATGAAGGACTGCAGCATTCTGAACTATCTGCAGACAGACTACAGCTCCATGGCTGAAACAACAGTAGAATGCTGCTGAGTATCAAAGTGACAAAGCCTGAATTTAACAACATTTTTTAAAATGAAAACTATGACTGATTCTTGAAATCTTTCAGTGCTACAGTATATGCACAAGGTTGTTAGGTCTTTCTCTTCTCTACTCTCTTTCATGGATGTAGCTATAATGCAGACTATTGTGTAGCTAATGCACTCCAAAATGTACAAAGGTGAAGTACTTTTTTTTACATTAAAAGCTTGAAAATTGAAATAGAACAGGAAGAAATAAAATAAAATAAATAAATAAACGCAACAAGCTAAAAAAACAAGGGTTTTTTTTTTTTCTTTTAGGTTTCCCTTGAACGGAATCTTCTCATAGTAAGGGGTAAAGTGTTCAAAACCGATTAGCCTATCTTTAGCATATGAATTCAACAAGCCAGAAATGTACTCAGAGACTTTGTAGAGCTTGATCACTAATAACTAGAACTTTATTCTGAATTCTGTATCCCACTGGCATTTGATGGAATGAAGCTCACACTGGTTCTTTGTTCCTGTTAGAAAATGGGCTGCAGCCTTTTGATCCATCTGTAAACAGGCTACCACTCATTGACTGAAATAGGGGTTACAAAGTTGAGATGTCACAAAAGCCTGATTTTCAAAGCTTTTTTAACATACGCACCATGGCTCATCCTTGAAATACTGCACAAGGTTCTTGAAGTGAGCACAGAAGAGTCAAATATAACACCAAAGTTCTTCAAGTACTGCTTTACAGAGACTGCTGTAGAGCCAGAAGTGTGCTGAACTGGACAAGATGTCACAATACCTAAAAATATTTGAAAAATACTTGCAAAGAGGCAGGAGCACTTTGACCGTTATGCTGCACAGACTTTATTCCATAAGCTGACATTTCAGCACAGGAGTGCCTTCTTCAGAGCTTATCCATATAATGCCCTGCTGCCTGTGTCACCATGATAAATCCGAATCTTTTAACAAACTGAAGACAAAATCTACCAGCAAGTCTAATTGCATTCCGCTAACCTCTCAACCTTCACAGTTTCTAGTCCTCAAAAACATACTTAATATATAGTGAGAGGGATTTATCATCACCTTTTAACACAAGGTTGACAGTTGTAAGTATTAAGTATCTACATCTTCCTGACAGGTAAGTGTTAATAATCTGCTTACATTATACACTTGTTTTCAGAAGAAAGGCAGAAAAAGTAGTTAAAAAGCATTTAATTAGGAGAAAATTAAAGAAGGAAAAGATTGTGTCCTCTGGAGAAGGACACCAACTTTTACCAGAGCACATACTTGGATGTAGAGGACAGATCAAAGTTGAGGCTTAGAACCACTGATTCATTGCAGGGGGTCCTTCTGAGATCCACAGATGCCCTCTCCTGCCCTTCACCCCAGGGTAACTCACTTTTATTGGTAGTGGTGAGACAAAAGGTCAGAGAATTTGAAAAAAAAAGATCAGTGCCAGCCCACTAGGGCTTAAAACATCCATAACTGTCAGCTGGTTTTATGTGCCACCCCCTGGTTGCCTCCATTTTGTCCTGTTGCCTGAAGTCACTCCCTTTGGGCGTCCACTTTCATCATTTGAAGGTGTTCATCGTGTGAGTAGATGCTCTTGGCTTTAGACTGAAGCTGACACCAGAGAACTTTGTCTATCATGTCTGAACAAACCAGACCTCTCCTGAGGGATGTGTGGTGGGATGATGACCTATAACTGCGCAGGGTCAGATGACCGATCTGTTGAAGTGTGTAGACATGTCTTTCTCTTTCACAGCCTGAACACATTTTGGAGAGAAATACATCAGCCCCATTTGTTTGCCACCAGCTTTCTGGCAGAACGTGGTCTGGCTTCAAAATCTTATTTTTTTTTAATGTAGCGTTTACTTAGTGGGAACTTTTCACTGAATTTAAACAGGTCCCACCATTCAGACAGTTTAACTGTTATATTATTTACTCCAAGTAACTGCCAAGTATGAGCATTAAGTGCAAAAAAAATAAATAAATAAAAATCGGACAAAACTGTGATGTAGGGGTGAAACAAAATATTGATATGGCTTTGTAGAATTATGGATACAGTAGCTCAAAATATATTTATATGTTTTTTTTTTTACATATTTTTATTAAAAATATATTTTTATTAAACCATGCAGGTGCTCTTAACAGATTCCCCTGTATTTTTTTTATTTAAGAGTAATACTACTTCATGACTACTGGTGGTGGAGCTTATCAAATAAATGGGGGTAAAGTCAATGAAAGATAACTAAAGAAGATAAAACTCGTCTGGACAAGCCACCCGGTCTCACGGCAGTTCATGATATAGTCACGGCCTTTAATCTATTGATTTGTGTTGCTAGACACAAATTTTCAGTTTTTTGTATGTTCCTCAATACCAGTTTCACAACAATTCCATGTCCCTGAACACAACTTTTCATCAGTCCGCTCTCATGAAAAGGCAAGAAAAAAAATCCTCATTTGGAGGTTGGAGGGTCGTTGGAGGACTAAGTCATCTTGACTTTTGGGACAGGGCCCCAAGTTTGACTCATACCTGTCAGTTTTTCAGACATCATTTGTATGCCTTTTAAAGACGATATTTGCAAATGTGTTTTTTAAACAAACTTACCTTCTATGTGTTTAACATAGCTCAAATTACAGAGAATAATCCCAATGCAGATAGAATTGTATGATCAGATATTTCCCACTCATTTTATATTCAGTGAAATGAAACACATAATCTTCATGTGTGCAAGTAATCAGTTTGTGCCACTGTGACTTCTTTTTCCACTCAATTCCTTTTTCTTGCCAACTCATTTACACATTACTGAAGTCTTTCCTACCTGTGACACTTATTAAACCTGCAATATCAGATTTTTTGCCACTCTCTACAGGCTGTTATCCTAACAGTGACATGACCTTTTCAGTTGATAATGCCACGCTTACATAGATTTTCTTATTTACACATCCAGAGCAACATTATCATTTGTTTAGAGTGCCTGGACAAAGGTGAATCTAAGTCGCATACTGAATCTCTTTGAGCTTTCTTCTTTTGTTTCTAACAGTGCTGAGGGACAGCATTTGCCTCTTTCTGAGCAAGTAGATTGCAGTGTGTTTTCAAGACTGTTTTTTTTAAGCCTGTTTGCCAAATACTATTTGTTATAGTTGCTTTAACTTTTAATAGTTCACCGGGATTCACAAAAGGTTTGAAACAAGATGGTAAGCCTTACCATCTTTTGTGTGACCTTCTGCATTCTAGCCTGATGTGTCTTCCTGCCTACAGTGACAAAAAATGGAGATGGATGACTTTTTACTTCTTTGCTGCCTTCTCTGTTTTTTTATTAGTTTGACTTGGATCTAAAATAGAACACTAGACCTGCCAGGCTTTCCTCTGGCTCCAGTGCAGTTCAGCTTGGTCTCACAAAAGAAGGTCATGGTTTCTTGTCCTGCTTAAAGGTAGGTCTCAAGCAGTTCCAGATGCAGTTCCTTGACCCATACACTGACCTTTGGATGCAGCAAGCAACAGAATTGTTCAAGAATGAGAATTTCCTGACTTTGTGTCCTGTGGTGTGTCTGTGGTTCTGCTTGGCCTCTTCCACTCGTGGTAGAGCTCCCCTTGTGCCACAGATCTCCCAGGGGATCTCGTCTAGTCTGATGTCAAATTTTTGTGGGCTTCAATCTGAAGAATTCTATGGGGATTTCACGCTTTGTAAACAGGGCTGTGCAATATATACAATATATGACTTGTTTGGTTCTTTTTTTTACCAACTAAAAGTAATTTGATTTTGAAATTGCACTAATTTGATATCTTTTTTTTTAGGTCTTCCTTTATGAAAATAAACTAAGTCAGTATTTCAGTATTGTAACAGTACACTGCTCAGCCTTTTAGCTTCAGATTCAAAGTTTAAACATTAAAATGTCTGTGCAGCAGTGCAGTATTTGTATTTCAGGGTTTTGAGCTCATTGGCATAACAATTGAGAAACAGTTACCAACCTTTTTTTTTAAAACAACAAAAACTCTGCAAAGAAACTTCTATAGCTACTAGTATAATAACTAGCCATGGATCTTCAAATATCCTTCTTAGGCTTGGGGCAGTATTCCAGAAAATGGTTGAGAATCATGTTCACACTTTGCTATCTTTTACACAGCTTATGTTGTAATTGATGCCAAACTTTAGTGCCACTGCAATATAAAAGAAGTATATGTAATGACAAGGAACTGTTTATAGTGACAAACCCACAAAGACTTAACACCTTGTTCTGCAGTTTCCATCAGTTCTGCAGAACATTTTAGCCTCTTTAAGCTCATTGTTTGTCTTTGAGGCCCACTGTCACGGATACTGTGGGCATCTACTCTTTGTGCAAAAGCTCTGAACACTACCTGCCCAGCACCAAACAGCAGAAAGGTGAAGATATTTGAACATCTTGCTGCTTTAGAGTTTCCTATCAAGAGCATGTGGAGCAGTCACAGATATTACTGCCAGACAGACTGCTAACCACCTTTTTAGTTGTCAAGCCTTAAACCATTTATGATATAAGGTTATTTGCCATGACCACAGTTATTACCTCACAGTCATTTTCTTTTTTAAATCATTGGCAATGAATGTGTTTGAAGAGGAATGTGATGTCACTATTCTTGTTCACCCATGGGCTGCCTTAACATATACTTTAGGTCTTGTTCATCAAACTATCTGAATATCATATTACCAATCCTATTATCAAGCTGTATAGTTTAGTTTTAGGTTTGGTACTGTATGTAGAAATGTTGGCACCAGTTTCTTAGAGCAGTGCTTTTAAACTAACACAGCTTTTGCATTGCAAATACTGCAAGTGCACATAATAAAATACCAGTATGTGTTTGTGTGTCAAGGTGAAGATGTGTTGAGTGACAGTGATTATGAGTTCAGACATAAGAGAAGAGTAAATGACAGCCTGCAGAGAAGGAAATGAAGGGGAAAGGAGATTGTCAGTACCTTAATTTACTCAATAGTATGTGATAGGAGACAAGCGATGAACAGTGGTTAATTCTAACCACAAAATAACAATGATGTGGTGTTTTCTTGCAGAACTGGCCCACATCTCTCCAGTCTCTGCTCAGCTGAGTAAAACTAAGGCATCAGAAATCTAATAGTTTCAGTTTTCACACATAGTTCCACAAACACATCCTTTAGAAGCAAATTGTTTTACCCACTGACAGGCAGTTCATCACACTGATGTCAGCGGATGAACAGCGGGGGTCAGGATGGGCAAAAAAAAAAAGCTACCCTTAACACAGACTGAATGCATTTCTCTGTTCATCTAGTACAGATGTTGTGAAGATGTATGAGACTAATGGCAGTGCTGAGGAGATAAAGCTGTTCTCTCCCCATCAGCTCCCCACCACATCACCATTGTCTGGTTCCTCAAATGAGACTGTGAGGTCCAATTATGATTTGTGATCTTTCAGCACAGCATATAAAAGTCACCTTTGACTGAGGAGCCCTGCTTCATAAAGGAATTAATTTTAAGTAAAAGAGCCAGGTCATAAAGTGTGTTGTGTCTCTACAGCACTGGGTTTTTAAAAGTACACAGTCTTCTCAAAGATTAGAAATGGGATTATTATGAGAGAGCAGTGCCTTTACTTGCAAACTTTCCTTGCATGTTCTACTTTTTTTTCTTGTATTTTCTCTCAACATCATTCAGAAATTCCTGCAATCCACTTGGTAATTGATAAAGTTTTTGGGTTCGAGCCTCTATTACACTTGCTGAGTCTTTTCAGCGTGCTGTAGTGGTCTGTTAATTATTTTTTGGAAGAGGCAAAAAAAAAAAAGAGTCCTAAAAAATATTCAGTTGTCATTCTCTTCTAGTACAGATTTTTTTTATTAAAACTAGCAAGTAAGCATGCCTTTATGCTAAGCTTTTAAACGGTGTACAGATTAAATTTCAGATTACAGTATGGAGACTAAACTGAGGGCTGTGACATTTTGGTAGCAAATATTTCAAACAACACAGCAACATGTTAATTACAAACCTTGTTGTGGACGGGGCCATCTGAGTCTCTTTGTTGACTGCAGTTTTGTCCTAATTCATGCACTTTGTCTCCCCTTCGCATAATCGCAGGTGTAGAGGCGTTCCTCAATGACTGACCTTCAATGAGTACCTTTTATTAAGAACAATCTAACCACCACTCACCCTAAACTTCTCAAATGTGTTGTCCATTAGTCTAATGATACCCCTGCAGCTAGCCACAGAGTGGCAAATATGTCAACTAAACCTTCCTATTATTTAGTTTTTTCATTGTTTTAATATCTCAGCTAGATCATCTTTAGATGTCAACTAGCTAGCTAGCTTACTGCTAACTAATGACCTTGCTGTTAGTTGTAACATCTGGATGACCAGCTAAACTGATCACGGAAATTTGGACCTTTTCCAATTCTCAGTGGTGCCTCGGTGCTTATTTGCTTTTGGGATTTGAAGATGCATTTGGAAATGGCACATATATCACACTAGTAGGCAATTATTCTAAAGTTACAATACAGGAACTTTGACAAGCTCAAGAATGGGTCCCATATTGCTGAGACCACAGTGTAAAAACCCCTTGTTTGCATATCAGATACATTAAACCAATATCTCACTTTTGCAGGATTTCTTTTTCACTTTTTTGCACACATGCCTCAAACACTGATATTCACTGCCTCAAGTATGTATAAAATCTAATTTGCTTTAAAAAAAAAAATCTAATCTTATAATCTTCTATTGTCTGACACTGCTTACAGCAATGTGAGAATCTCATTTTCACTGTACAAATGACTTCATACTTAAAAAAGGGTCATTTTGCCTTGATCAGAAAGTAGTCAAAAAATTCTGTGAAGCAACTAAAGCTCACACGGAAACACTTACAGTAATTCCTAATCAAAGACTTACAAGTAAAGCTTATGACTGTGAACACTAGACACCTCATTAGGCAACCAATGTACAAGAGTCAAGTTCAGCTGCATCAGGTCCCACGCAATGGACCTAATAGTGGTTTAGCATCATTTCCATTTTGACTAATCAACTGAGCAAGGCATCTGCTCTTACCAGTTTTAAAATGTGTGTGATGAACAGAGTGGACTGAATTACACCCAGCTTGTAAGTTGCAATTAATCTTGCAACATAATGCAGGCAACATCTTTAAGCACGCATATTAAACAAATATGTAGGACTGCTTTCTTTCATTTGTGCAATATCTCTAAAATTAGAGGCATCCTGTCTCAGAGTGATGCTGAAAAAGTAGTTCATGCATTTATTATGGATCAGGTGACCCTGAACCGTCCCTTAGTTAAGCTGCAATAGGACTAGGCTGCTGGGGGCTTCCCATGATGCACTGAGCACTTCCTCTTCTTCACTTCCTTTCACTCTTCATGTGTTCATACACCACTATTGCATTTAATCATTATTTACTATTAAACTCTGTCTCTCTCCCATAGGTGTGTCTTTTGTCCTGTCTCTCTCTGCTCTCTTCGGTTTCCCCTCAGCCCCAACCCGTCACGGCAGATGGCTGCCCCTCCCTGAGCCTGGTTCTGCCGGAGGTTTCTTCCTGTTAAAAGGGAGTTTTTCCTTCCCACTGTTGCCAAGTGCTTGCTCATAGGGGGTCGTCTGATTGTTGGGGTTTTCTGTCTAATATTGTAGGGTCTTTACCCTAAAATACAAAGCACCTTGAGGCGACTATTGTTGTGAATTGGTGCTATATAAATAAAATTGAATTGAATTGAATTGAATTGAATTGAATCTTTTTCCATCTCTGAGAGTGTCACACATTAATGTTGTTTTCTCTCCCTGGGAAAT
>VUQI01038268.1:0-16661 GCA_015106735.1 Paratilapia polleni | reverse complement strand
ACAATAAGAAAGAGACTGGGCAAAAATGGCCTCCATGGGAGAGTTCCAAGGAGAAAACCACTGCTGACCAAAAAGAACACAAAGGCTCATCTCACGTTTGCCAAAAAACGTCTTGATGATCCCCAAGACTTTTGGGAAAATATTCTGTTGAAGACAAAAGTTGAACTTTTGGAAGGATTGCATCCTGTTACATCTGGTGTAAAACTAACACAGCATTTAATAAAAAGAGCATCATACCAACAGTCAAACATGGTGGTGGTAGTGTGATGGTCTGGGGCGGCTTTGCTGCTTCAGCACCTGGACAACCTGCTGTAATTGATGGAACCATGAATTCTGCTCTGTACCAGAAAATCCTGAAGGAGAATGTCTGCTCATCAGTTTGGTCCCTGAAGCTCAAGAGCACTTGGGATATGCAGCAGGACAATGACCCAAAACACACCAGCAAGTCCACCTCTGAATGACTCAAAAAAAACAAAATGAAGGTTTTGGAGTGGTCTAGTCAAAATCTGGATATAAATCTGTCTGAGATGCTTTGGCATGACTTTAAACAGATGGTTCATGCATGAAAACCCTCCAGTGTGGCTGAATTAAAACAATTCTGCAAAGAAGTGTGGGCCAAAATTCCTCCACAGTCATGTGAAAGACTCATTGCCAGTTATCACAAATGCTTGATTGCAGCTGTGCCAAGGGTGGCACAACCAGTTATTAGGTTTAGGGGCAATTACTTTTTCACCACTGGCCAGGTAGTTTTGGATTTATTTTTTCCCTTAATAAAAGAAATCATCATTTAAAAACTGTATTTTGTATTTACTCAGGTTATCTTTGACTAATATTAAAATTTGTTTGATGATCTGAAACATTTAAGTGTGACACATATGCAAAAAACTAAGAAACCAGGATAGACTCATCCAAGTGACTTCTTCAGTCGACTGAAGAAGTCACTTGGATGAGTGATGAAATGTTTCTCCCACTGAAAATGCTACATCCAGATGAACAGAATCAACTTGCCGGGAGTTCCTTACCTGGATGATTGAGCATGCATCAAGACATTCTGTTTTGAAGCTTTACCATTGTGGTGTTTTGAAACTGGATGTGAGGAGTGGATCTGACTGTGAAACCACATGCTCACTGGCTACCCTGGATAATCCTTTGTGACAGATAGAATAACCAAAATTTACAAAATGAACTTAATGTTTTAGTATGACCTGAAGGGAGTGAGTGAGCCCATAAACTCATCAGCAAAGTATTTACAGAGGTCCAATCCAAGGGCCATTATCCCATAGACTTCTATAGGACCGGAAGGCTTTTTGCAACCACAGGTATTGCCCCCAAGTGACCATTAAGAAGAATGAAGATTTAAGGCACTTCCGCATTGACTTAATTTTCTGTGCCCTGTAGGTCTGTTCAGGCTCAGTCTATAGGAGTGCAAGGTATTGCCTTTCATGCGCTGGAACCATGTCACACTACTTCAGACTGAAGCAAATGGCGTAAACTTTTATTAGAGGGTGAAAAAAAAACTAAAATACTGACTGAACATTTCTACAGAGAAACTTTTTTTGTTTGTTTGTTTGTTTGTTTGTTTTGGTTAAAATGGGAGTCAATAGGAGTCAGGATTTTTTTTTAGCCCTTTACTGACTGTCGGACTGCCAGCGGGCCCATTTTACAAGGGCTCTTTAAATTACCGTAAATTACCAAAACTCCATTACTGTAATTTGGTCTGTCTTCCGAAGAAAAATAAAGCATTTGAATTTGCTCTCTAGCAAATTCAAAAGGTTTCTGAAAGACGAGAAGACGAGCTTTATGGAACTTTATGGCACATCAGTGGAATTCACGTGCAATGACGGTCCATTCGCAGGTAAGAATTGATGCACACATGGGGCAGAGCCAGAGGGGCGGGTGTGAAGAAGCAGAAATGTCTGGATTTTGGGTGATAAAGGGTTAAGGAGTCAGCTCCTAGTGGTCATTAATGGTAGTGCACTTGAAGGGACTTCTGCACAAATTTTGACTGAAGTCAGACGTTCATATGAAATTTTGCTGCTTAAATTTTACAGAGCTGAATTTAATGTTTTTAATAATATAGTTAGTTTTGTATTTTCCATTTCTATTTGCCTTTTCTTCTGTCTCAAGGCAAACGTTGAGCTATAATTGTGTTGATTTATTTGCTGTAGGAGAGACGGGAAATACCAACACACAGGCACACATATACACATACAGCTGTGGAAAAATCAATGGTTAATTAGGTGGTGAGAGGGGCTTTAGGACTCAGGGGACCATTTGTTTAAGTCGCCATTATTACTGCATTCCCTCAGGTAAACTTAACACACACTCACACCATATGATTACATTCATTTTTGATGAAAGATTAGTTCTAAAAATGCAGCATTTCAGTGATTTAATGTAAATGTGTGCAATAAAAAGTACAGGCAAGGTTTCCAGTGCACACCCCCACAATGGCTCAGAGGCCTGATTCATATTCCCAGTACCTCCAGTTTGGGTTTGGGTTTCAGTAAAGACAGCTGGCTCTGGGAAGAGATACAAAACAAGAACAGGAAGACAGACACAAGAAGACCAAGAAGAAAAGTACTTTTATTACCCAAGTCTAACAAAGTAGTTTTATTTCCTACACATTAAAACAGCTACTTCTGTTTTAAAGGGTTGTTGAAGGTTATGGTCAATCTACAAAACCATCCGAAATCATTTAATGCAATTCTGCGGTGCCTCAGCTTGTTCATATCTGAGAGTAATATAATGCCATTTTGCTAGATGCCATCTTGGTCTCCTCATTAGGCACAAGGCATCTTGTGGTGTTGCTGTCCTGATGCACCGGTTGCAGCTTGCAAATTGACTGCCAAATGACAACAGTCCCATTTTAGAGAGCTAAAAAGTCTTCATTAGGAGGTTGGAGAACTGCTGGTGTCATAAGTCACAGGTTTGTCCACCAGGAGACCATATTTTGCATCCTGTTTAGTACTTTGTTTTGCTTTTTTTACCCAGTTGCTGATTTGTTTCATCTGTCGCTCGCCTTTAACTTTATGGTTATGTTTGGGCACTAAAACTTCTTGGGCAGGTTTAGGAAAGGACAAAACATCCCCCCTTCACAACAGTAACTCTGCATGTTGAAAGATGACAAGTTGGGAGTGACAAACCCATCTCACTAATGTCATACCACCAATACTAAGGACACTGTATGTGTAAATGACCGAGCCAGCAGCTATGACAAAACGGCATTAACTAACACCTCATGAATGAGAACGGCCTCAGTGTCATCTTCCCCCCTTTGGGGCAAAGGTGAAACCAAAGTTGCTAGAAAGCATTTCCAAGTACAAAGTGGATTTCGATAAGGGAGAGATCATTTGGAAGAACTGAACATGATTTATTGTGATACAGAAATTAATGAATCTATTTGGCGATTAGACTCCGATGACCCATCGTGGCAGAATGGAATCCCAACAGTGATAGGATTTAGGATAGGACCCCCCGGGAGTCTAGACGCTGGTGGTGGTGAAGATGGAGATGAAGGCTTGGATGGGTTCTGAGTAACCAGAGTGACGCAGAGATGGGGAGGGGGCGGGTTGCACGAATGAGAGTCTGAAAGACGGAATGACAGAACAGCACTGAGATTTAAAGCATGCGGGTTGGAGGCTGATTGGCTCGCTGAAGGTGGGCAAGAGAATAATTGGACAAGAGTAATGATGTCAGTATTTAAGCGTGGGAAAGTGGAAGTGATGTATAGAACAGACTGGTAGCCAAACACCCAGGAAGCAGGCGACGAGCAATTACAGATCTTCCTTATTGAACTTACGCATAAGCTTCATATCTGTTTATGTGCTGTCATAATTTACATTTGCATCCACATGTTCCTCTGATTAATTTTTCTGGTTCTTCACGTCTTATTTTCTTTGTGATGCTGAATGTTTGTTTTCATCTTGAAAAAAAGTTTTTCTCCAGACTAACTCTGATATTTAGTTTTTTTTATTAATACTTTAAAATACTGCCAATGAAGGCAAATTAAACACACAGAAAAAAGGGGATTGAAAAAGGGAGCAGCAGAATCTCAAAATTAACAACTGGGGCTTTTTTTCTGTCATCATTTTGGTTTCTAAAAAGCTTCATGTATGGGTGTTTCCACCTATGAGACTACCAAAAACATTTCTGGCTTGCACAGTTGTAACACAAAAGTCAAATTTCACACTGAGCTGATGAGAAAATTAGAAGGAAAATTCACTTTAAAATACAAGGACATGGGACTGGAGTGGATTTAAATTCAAATTTAAATTTTGTTATTATTACTGGGATGTGGTTAAAAAAATTGCACAGATTAAAATTACTGACCAGAACTTGTAACATTAAATCCCCCTCACCTCCTCTATAAATCCAGCCTGAATGGAGCTGAAGAGTCCCTTTAATACTTTAGTCAGCTGAATGACAGAGATTATCCCAAAAGTTGACAGAATAGTTTGTGAAAGATTAACATGGGTCAGAATAGAATAGAATAGAATAGAATAGTTTTTTTGAGGAGCAAGATAGAGAAGTAAAAGAAAAGATGAAGAAGAGGGAGGGTCAGAGGAAAGGCTTTTTGTGGCCATATTGATCGCAGGAGAAGACACACTTTGACTGTGTGTGTGTGTGTGTGTGTGTGTGTGTGTGTGTGTGTGTGTGTGTGTGTGAGATGTCTATATATAGGCATCAGTGCTGAGTGGACTGACATTTCCCAGACAAACAGGGAACTCCCAGAAGTCCTCAGAGTTCACTGAGAGGAGATCAGAGTCAGATTTTGTCTCCGGACAAATCCGTCTCCGGGAAATCAGGATCATATGTTAACCAAATAGTTATGGCGTTAAATTAGTCTCACAATAATTGAACAAAATCTCCCAAGATACAAGACAAACTGAAAGTGCATAAAAATATCAAAAGCAGAACTTAAAAAAAAGCCTGAATTTGATACTCTAAATACTCTAAATTTTTTTTCTTTCACTGCTCAGTTTTTCACTTCTGGCCAGGCAACATATCCAATGCCGCCAATGCATAAGTGCCAAAAACTGCAGCTCCTCTGATGGCCACAATAGCAAAATGATTTTGGTCTCTGAAGCTTGTTTCCTGCTTTTTAACAACTCTGCATTGCTGAACTTTCTTGTAACTCAACCATTTAGATTTTATCGAGGCTTACAGTTAGGGGTGTGACTGCTTTGACTGACAGGTTTGCCAACACAGGGAGCTGTATCACTGAAACTGGACCTCTCAAACGTGCTGTTGGTGCCTTTTGGAGCATATGTAACAGAATTATCTGATAAACGATATGGTTTGCTGTGTGGTTAATTATACTAATAAAGCATCCAAGAAGTCTTTAGTTTATTGAGTAGAATTCTAGCATTTTATAGTCTATAGTTACTTTGCACTAATTAGCAGGCATCTGCGTCGGTGTTTTGCACCTGTACAGTTTGTCTTTTTAACCAAGCTAACTAGAATTAGTTGTTAACTTAGCACTCCACCCTCTCTTACAAATATGGTTATTTCTGTCTCCTTAAAAACAACATAGCGGCAATCAAAACGCTTCAAAATGAAATCAACATGTGAAGTCACAGTGGATTCATCCATATTATATATAAAGCCTATGGTTCTGATTTAAAGCTCTCATGTGGGCAGGTCCCACAGTGCTGCATCCCCATTGGCCGGTTACTTTTGTACAGACAAGTCAGGATTGAAGTGCAGCAAACGGTAAGCTTAAATTTTTTTTCCCCACCAACTTCTGTTTCATAGGACTCCTCTAAAGTTGTACAGAGTTATCATCATTAACATTATGGTAATTGGCTGCAGGCTGATGGAAGCTAACTTAATATTTATTATTAATTATTAATTATACTTATTATTTATCAGATAAACATGAATCTCAACACTGCTAAAGCAAACGTTTCTTATGTTTCTAGAAAAATAGGGAAAAAATTTATTATTTTCATAAATCAGCAATAATTTTCCTAACACCACTCTCCTAATGCTCTATTTTATAAAACTACATAAAAACAACCAATTTTTATCATCGCTTTGTCCAATAAAGGCCAAAAGTCAGTCAAATAAAAAAAACCTTAGAAAAAGAAAAGATAAATAGACCAACCGACACGTTTGTCACTGCTGGAACTGTTCAGTCCCTACAGAGACCTGGTCATCAACCTTTCATCACTTTCCTCCTTTCTACAGTCAGACTTCAGAGTCACTTCCTTCCTTCCTTCCTTCCATGTAAAAAGTCAAAACACTGCTCACACTGCCATTCTAAGTCCTGAATCAGTCCATCCAAGCCAAGTTTACCAAACAATCTTACACACGGTGTCCAGGATTTTTCATCTATTCCTGTTTCTTGACATATTTGATCAAAATAACCCTGAGTGAAGGGAAGATAGCCCAAAGGCTGGATTAACAGGTGAAGCTGCTCAGGAGAATGGCATAGGAAGTGGGTGATGCAAGCAAGATGACTCTGGAGGGTGACCTAGAGGCAGAGCAGACAGGTGAAAGGCTAAGCAGACTGGGGAGAGAGAACCCACAGCACAAGCCCTTCAGAACCCAAGCAGCATGCCAATACCAAAGGTGGAACATTTTTAGAGGTTGGTGGAGAAGACTGAATCCCTCAGGAGGCTGTCACTGAAGGCAAAGAGGTGGAAAAGCTTGGGAGGCCGCTGAGGAAGACAGCGTCCCTCTGAAGCCAGGTGGAGGCTGGTGGCAGAGACAGAATCCAAGAAGCCTGCAAACAGGGGACTGGAAACCTTCTGGAAGCCGATGTTGAAGGCAGACCCTTGTTCTGCATTCAACAACTTGTTGAAGGCATGGCTGACATCTGTTGACTTTGGCCCAGGAGCTCGGCATATGTTAGGCAATATAATAAGGTGGAAAGATGCAAAAACATGTGCAAAAACATGTCAAGCTGTGATGGAGCAAGTCTACCTCATGAAAGTGACAATGATTCATATGGCATGTGTCTTAACCATTAAGGACCACAAGGATACCTTGTGAGGTCTTAAAACGATGGCTCTGATATGGCAAACTTTATTTATACCCTTTTGGAAAATACAGTACTGTCAAAAGTGATAGACAGTGAGAATAAATAGTTTCATTCATTATTAACTTCATGTACAACAAAGAAAACAGCAGCTGCGTTCATGTCGACTTTGTGCTTTGATGAACTGAAGAGTTCATGATAGTCATATTTACCTCCAGTGACTCACAGCCAGTATGTTACAGTGGTATCTGAAGCATTTTCAAAGCCATTGGACAAAAACTGGATTCCCTCCTAACAGCAGCTCCGTCATCAAAACACCCACTTTTCATTTCCCTCTGAAGCGAAAGAGTCACTCCTCGTCATCATTCATAACTTTATAACTCATCTCATCAACAAACACTTCGCCACGCCGCTCTGTCATCCCAGTTGAATCATCTCCAATATCGCTCTCGTCCTCCTTGTTTAATAGTCTGGTCTGAAGCCTCCAGAGAGAAAAACTAATAAACTCACTGACTGTGTTGATGTGTATAATGTACTGATGATCTATGGAGTCAAGCTTATTTCACTCTGGACATTAAAAAACAGCAGCGACTATGAAATGTTCCCTACTCTCTGTGCATGAGTTTACTTTGGAAAAACACCACCCTTCCCCAAAGTTATTTTCTCCATTACTGATCGCTCCATCCTTTGTGCAGCCAAAAAGATAAAAGCTTCACCCAAATGTTTTTCAACCAATCAGAGGATGTCCAGTGATAAACCCCGAGGTGCCTTTGTGTTTCTCTGCAGAGGATCTGGGCTCGTAAACACTGAGCTGAGAGATGGTGCTAACATAGCATGTACCCAGCAGCTAAGAGTTTGTTTCATGTGTAATTTATAAGAGCTCCTTCTGGATGAATCATTCATGCAGAGGTGTAAATAGTTCTGTGGAGGTTAGCTGGGATTAGCTGAGTGGTGCTCTGCCACACCTGCATGCCAGGTGGCTCAGTGTTTCCAATTCAGATGAACTAGATTACCTGCAGAAAATAAGATGCTTTCGACAACAACAATAATCTAACTATAGAATTAGGTTGCTGTCTATATTGTTGGATTATTAATGCACAAGCTTCCCCCTATTTTGAAGAAAAGAAAAAAAACTTAAAATGATAAGTTCAAATGTCAGCAGCTCCTGAATCACACTAACTGTATAGATAAATAACATCTTTGTGAAAGCATCAGAACAATCTGAATTATGGCAGAAGGTATTTGAAACCAAATGTTAAAAGAAGTTTCCAATATTTTGCAGTTCATTCATGATCTATTTCTACAAACCATAAACAGTAACATGGTGAATAACCTTGTTTAAGAATTTAGATTCTAGGACATCATCCAAGTGTTAAAAGTTCTGGCTTGGCGTAGTGTGTTTAAGCATCTCTGATGTAATCTTCATTTAATTTGATGATATTATTAAGTGGAGAGATGGTGAACTAGTGGACAGCAGCGTCCTACGAGTTTAGACTGTTTAAAAATCCTATTTTTCTTAAAAGAGACCTGGTACATGAAGAAATAGTTCTGATTTTTAATAAATACCCTATATATATCCTTTATTGATCCTTTATTTATCCGGGTAAAAGTCTCATTGAGATTAAAATCTCTTTTTCAAGAGAGACCTGGCAAGGAGGGCAGTATAAATTACAACAAATATAACACATAACAGTAAAGTAAAGAAACTAATTGAACTGACATTCAGCACAGGCAAGTGAACACACATCATCGAAATCATATGCAATAACAGATCATTACAAGAGCAACATCAAAAGCAGTCACACTGACCAAGAGAGCTCCTTTAAAGTGGACTTAAACTCCCCCAATGTAACCAGTTCTGACAATTTCAGCTCCTTCTGTAGATTATTCCAGGAAATAGGGGCAGCGTATTAAAAAACTAATTTTTAAATACTTTTTTTTTAATACCTTTTTTTAAATGCAGCCCAAGCAGAGATTTGTAGAGAAAAAAAACAACCAATGGGAAAGTCTGCGGGCATACAGAGAGGGCCACTTAGCAGCAGCATATGGAGAACAGTGACGTACAGGATTTCCACAGCCAGTAATGAAACGTAAAGCACAATGATAGACAGTATCCAACCTCTTTAGGTAATGCCCAGGTGCACTCATAAAGAGCAAATCACTGTATTCCATTAAAGGTAAAAAAGTTGCAGAAATCAAATGTTTCCTCACCTGAAGCGAGAAACAAGATTTATTCCTAAAAAAGAAACGTAGTTTAAGTTTCATCTTGGGCACAAGCTGTCAGGTCCGAGGGCTGAGGCAGGACTCACACGCAGGACACAGAATCAGAATTAGCAGGTTTATTGTAACAGACAGGGAATGTAAGCGAGAACAAGAGAACTACAAAAGGAGAAGGCTGCGGGATTCCGGGGGCTGGGTCCACGGGAGAGTCCAAGGGCACACGCACACAAGAATACGGAGGCTCCCCACAATCTCCGGAGGAAAGTCCCAAGTGCCGAAGGGAAGCCTGAATACAGAATAGAGTCGTTAGACAAAACAGATTTCAAACAGAGTGCCAGCTAGCGCTACACTTGTAGGTACCGTAGCTGATGCAACGATCTGGCGACGACTGAGGAAATCCTTCAGCCTTAAGAAGAGCAGCAGGTGATGGCCGAATGCGCCACAGGTACGATCATCACCTAGCTGCTCCCAGGTGTGGACCCAGTCCTGAAAACAAACAGACACCTACACACACACACAAACACACACCGGACAGAGGAGAGATAGAACGAGAGAGGGAGAGACAGGGAGAGCAGGCAGGCCAGGCCAGGAGGACTGGGGGTCGTGACACTAATTGTGTGATGAAGTTTAAACTTTACAAAGATTTCAGTTAGTTTTCCTGACAATCTCAACTCAGTTCTGGTCAGTCCAGATAAAATTAAATCAACTCAGGTTTGGCTTTTAGCTCAGATCCCCAAAAAACTCCAAATCGAACACAGAGAACACAATGAGCTCTGCAATAAATCTTTTTCACAGCATATAACAAATGAAGTCAAGGAACTTTCTTAACTGAATGTGGCTGTATGCCTCCGCCACCTATTCAAGTTGCAATTTACATCTTTTTCTCCTCTAGTTGATCTCTGACCTTTTGGATGTAAAATGTCACCACTTCATTGTCATCTGTGTGATTTATTTATTTATTTCTTCAGAATTAGCGTATGAATTGTTGAACTGAAACTGTTTTGTGAGGTCACAGTGAAATTTGACCTTTCATCGCCAAAGTCAAATCAGTTTGTCCAAGCAAATTTGAAGCTTTCATAAATATCTCATTGAAAAGAAAGGGCAGTACAACAGACAGACAACCTGAAAACACAACGCATCGCCAGACAAATTCTAATAAGTCTGGAACCCCTTAGTCTTGATTCCCAACGAGTCAGTGGCAAACACAAACTTTTCCTTTGACACAGATAACACTGGGATTACTTTGCAGCCCTTAAAGCAGTTAAAGTATTTTTATTCAATACAGAATCAACTCCAAACATTTTTGCCTTTGTTAACACAAAAGGAGGGGGGAAAAGACCCAGGTTTAAACCAAAAGATACCTTAATTTTCTATTAAAATTGATGTGGATGGATAACTGGAGTCATTTTTGTGAACTGTAAAAGAAAACATTCCAAAACTTGGATATATGAAGTTTTTAACAAAGCACCTCTGCTTGTTTTGAAACTGAATCTTTCCCATATTATTTTATATTCATAACAACTAGATTAAAAGGATATAAACTGTCATTCAATGAATTAATTTGCTCTGAAAGTGTCACATCCACAAAGTTTTGTTGTTGTTTGTTTTTTCATTTCTATAATGTTATAAAAACTGTAGGTAACTTTAATAGTTTAAAGGCTTACTGAAACTGCGGGACATTTTCAGAAATGTCAAACGATCTTAGTCACTGACATTTCTGATTGAATCACCCAGACTGATGGGAATGATAATGATAGGAAGGAATCCCATGTTTACAACTTGAAAGAGAAGAACTTGTAAGTGGGGAAACTGGTATTTACGATTAGACGATTGTACTTGAATGCAGCATGAGACTGCACCGGCTCAGGGACACCTGAACGCGCCAGCAGGTAACTACCCTTTACTTGAGAGGATTTACCTGCTGCTGGGTTTGTCAAGCATTACATAGCAGCTCGCTTCCAGGTAATTATTCTTCTGCGTCACTGGACATTTTGTGTTTAATTTCACATACTCAAGGAGATGAGACACATCTGAAACACATCACATCTTGATGTTTCAGTCATTTCTCAGTAAGTGAAACTGATGAAGCGTGAAACCAGGGAAATATCTGACCTTCCAATAGAAAAAGTATGATGGAATAGGTCCCAGCTTGAACTCAGCTGACACTGCTAGTGATAATTTGTACTACATGTTTAATAATTTGCACTTTGTTATATGTTTGGCACAGACCAGCTCCAGACTCTCTTCACCAGGTCAGAAACCATTGAGGTGCAGCAGGATAACGAGGTTTGCTGAGCTCTCAGTGATTGGTTATGAAAAGGCATTTACCCTTTTCCTTATTTTCTTTTCTTACTAATTTTTGTGATTGTATAACTGTCAGATAATCGTGATCCACCTTTGATCTACCATCTCCAGGACCATCAGAATCACGGAGCAGGTGTTGTGCTCCTGCAGGAGGGTGAGCTGCTGTTGTCATAACCGTCACTGTAGCAAGCAACAATTTAAACTTGGAAGTTGCTGATCAACATTTAGATGATGACTGTTTTTGTATGTTCTAATGACAGTGGGGTTTTGGAAAACTTCCTGTCTGAGCTCACTGTAGTTTTTTTCTGCTCCGATTGGCTGTATGTACTGAACTACTAAAACTTACCTAGTGATGTGCTTTGAGCACTTCGGTTGTTTGTTGTGTTTTTAGTTTTTATAATGCATTTTATATTTCAAAAAGTGTCTTATTTGTTATGTTTCTCTGCACCCTGGTGTATAACACCTAGACAAACTGCTTATTCAGTGATGTGTGTCTTTGCTCAGAGCTTGAGGCCCAACAGCAAACAAGGAATAATAATACTTGGACCCTCTGTGCAAAGGGGTCTTAGATCTGCCCCTGTGGTCGACTGATTCTCTTGGGCTGTGCATTAACTGTAAACAATATTTCAAATGATAAAAAAAACAGTGATGCAGCCATCATGTCAAAATGTCTGCTGTGAGGGGTCTATTTAATGCAAACTTACAAGCTTGAAAGTCAGGAACTCTTTGTTTTTGAAATAGAAACATGCTCTCTCTCGCTGTCACTCTGCCCCCAGGAGACACATGTAGTGATTCACTCTTTCCTATTAAAGAGAGGAACTGAAACGTCTGTTAGAGCCTTCTGCATTCATTTCACAAATCCTCCCGTCATAGCCCTCCTCTGTGTCTCACAGCTTTTTTTTTTTCTATTTGCAGCAAGCAAAGCTTTAGAGGAAGGTAGCAGTCCTCTTTACTCCTCATTGCTCACCCATCGTCAGCAATGGGCAAGAAGGTTTGTCCTGAAGGAGAAAAGTGGGACAACTTAGTCAACACCTGTCTGCCCAGCAAGACACCAATCAGACCTAACCCTAATCCACCAAGAGGTGAGTTTCACTGAACCTCCTTTTTTTTTTTTTTTTTTTTTACAGCTGCTAAAGAGATGCCTTAAATCCCTGTGTTGATTTTACATGATCAGCTTCCTCGTTCATTTTGAAACTTATCATTGGTCCTGTCTTCCATGTTCAGAATGTAAACTGTTTTTCTGTTGAGGTAGTCAGTGTGACTGTCCTCCCTACAGATCCGCCCCTGACTGCTGTAAACCAGCTCAAAGCCATATCCACCACTGCCAAGCCTGACTCGGTGGTGGTACTGACTCAGACTCTGTGGATTTTTGTGGTCCTGCTTATACTGGGGTCCATCTTGGCTCTGACTGCATGGTTTATCATATACAAACGACAGACCAGACGCAGCAGCACCTCCGGTAAGGACGACGGACATTAATGGTTCATGTCATTTTTTAAAAATATGTATAGTGTGAATGTCATATAGTGGTTTAAATTCTGTGTCTTAGACTAGGTAACAAAATATACATCCGATATTTTAACGCATCTAATGCAAGTCATAAGTGATCCTCCATGTCTTAGGTTAAACTTTTCCTAAGGGACTTATTTTATAAGGTCACAGTTTTTGAAGTAGACGGGAGGATTCACTTACTTGAAAAGGGGGGATCTGACATGCAGAGATGACAGTCGGGTGGAGGAAACAGGGTTGCAGAAGGGGAGGTGATGAACTGTGACGTTCAGCACAGTAGAAACTCCACAGTTTCTGTTCTCTTCTTCTCAGTCGTCCCAAGGGTCAGTCCTGCTCCCTTACCAGCTATTCTGGTTTCAGCACACATCCGCTGGCAAGTTAAACCTCCACATAACCTTGAAAACACATAAACAGCCTCTTCCATGCCAAGGCACGTAGGAGTAGGTCCCCATCTTGAATCCACGAGGCTGGAAATTTGAATCTGCGCACACTGACTTTGTGAAACAAGCTGAACAAAACTCTTGAAACTAAAACTAACAGTCTGACAGAGAATAACAGCTGGTTTTAAATGCCTAAATCAGACATAAGGGTTTCGTGTTTTATGAGTACACCAACGTGACTGCGGTCGTAATTTTAATTTCCTTGAATGCAGCTCCTATTCAGTCTTAACTCAATTTTAAAAAGAGGGGAAAAAAGCAAAGCAGGACTGTGGACAAGCCTGATTCACATTGTCCTTTGCATCACTGAATAATCTGTGTATTCGCACCTCTTACCACAGGAAATCTGGAATGTAAAAACATTACATTAGCAGGATGGAGGTACGCAGCTTCGCCTGCATAGCTGCAGAGCTGCATAGGTTTTTTTTTCACACTTGGTGTAGTGCAACAGTTTGAAGGTATGTTTTCACAAGTGTGCTAACATTTTAGTTGCACAACCTACTGCACATTGATTTTTACCAGTCTGCAGTTTGATGTGAAAACAAAGGTCGTTGTTAGAAAGTCCTCCAGATATATTACATGTACATTTAAATACATGTAGTATTTTTTTTAAAGTCACAGTAAAACTTTTCAATAAGGGATGCAACATGCATAGTGACTAAAGAACTAGTGAGTGTAATGTACTTGCATTTATATAGTGCATTTCCACTCAGTGCTTTACACATTTTAACCATACAGTGCTTCCAGCACTTGAGCTACCTTACACCCATGGCCAGTCCACCATTCGCCAGGAAGCCAGAGTACCCAGAGGGAACCCACACAGGCACAAGGAGAGCATGCAAACTCCACACAAAAGCCTGAGCCGGGATTCAACCCAGCAACCTTGTTGCTAACCACTGCACCACTGTGCCACCATATGTGTCTTGCCACAAGTTGTGAATCATCTTACTAAGTAGTGATTCATTATGCTTGGTATACTTCCACATTTACTCAGGGTTACTAGTCCACTACTTGGGGCAAGACTAGTGTTGGCGCAATCAGTAATGAAGGAGTAGTTACTGTCAAGAAACGACTCATGAAGGCAATGGGGTGTTATATTAATTTACGAATACTTTGAACTATTCGTTACCTAATGATTCACTAATAGAGTAGTGCTGATGAACACCTCGTTAACTGTCAGGTTGTTCCTGATTCATTCCTCACTCCTTCTTTAGAAACTACACAAGTATTTTTTGTAATGTGTTATCAAAATCCAACATTTTAAATGGGGCCAATTGTGTTTTTTTCCCCCTTATTTTCAGTCATATATACACTGTTGCAGTGGGGGATGTTCATATTAAACATGGCCAAAGTTTCAAATAATGAAGTCAGTGTATGTACAAGTAATCCCCGTGAGCTAAAAGTTCAGGCTTCACTCTATTTCAGACAGCTTTTTCTACTCTTGGATGTCATAGAGCTGATATTTCTAATACAGTCATTCCAGGCACACAGTTCTGATTGTGAGCACAGCGGTCCCATCCACCTGCTGGGCAAACCTTCTGTTTATGAGGAGCAGCCAGTCAGAAGAAAGGGAGCCAAAACAACTTGTTTCATACAGACCTGTGGGGCTGCACCAAGATCCAGGATTAGATAAATAAGGATTGTTTTGTGAATCCTGTAACGCTACCCCAGCAGAGTCCAAGAATAAAAATAAGGTGGAAATGAGCATGATCGGTCCTCTTTACATGTTATAATGGACATTCATTCACTGTAATGCATGCTATAAGCCTTTAATCAACAAACGTGACTGTCTTTAATATATAAAAAAGAAAAATATTTTTGACCCCAAGCTCCACATTTGAGCAAATTATTGATCAAATGAGGAAATAAAGTGGGTATAATGTTGCATTTTGGTTGAGAAATCTTTTAGGGAGGAGAGTCACATTTAGCCCAGTGCCAGTAAAGGGTACAATAAGTTTAAGTACTTAACACATTGAACTTCAACACACTGAAGCATATAGAATAAAGTACTGTATGAACTGTATATGACTAAAAATAAATGGCAGTTCATATTAGTGCTGTGATCTGTGTTACAGTTACAGTCCAGGTGTAGTGATCCAGTCACACAGTATGTTGTGTTTAGTATGAATGTTCAGTGACCGTTTGTGCTGTTTGTGTTACAGAGGATGGTGTGCCAGGACAGGAACTTCTTCAGAAAACAGAGCCACCTGCTAAATTCCACCCGCCGCCCTCAGACAGAAACGGTCAAGCTGAGATATTTCAGGGAGCGGCAGAGGCCCCTTCACCCTGCTCTCACATGCACTTGGGGAGCCAAACAGGCTTGAAGTGGGAGAACGGCTTCACCGCCTGCAGGGACCTCGTGATGCGTGCTGGAACAGAGGGGGGCGGAGGTCCACCTGCATGCAGCGCAATGGCAGAGCACAGAATCCCACTTCCTGCCACAGAGCTGGGTGGCACTGCTTTAGTTACAACTAAAACCATGTAGGGCTGTGGGTGTGTGTACGTACTTGTTGCTCATGTTGTGGGGACATACATTTGTTTACTCGGTCACATTGTGGGAACACGTCTCCATTTTGGGGACAAAAAGCAAATCCTCATAAGTTCATTAAACTTCAGGGTGAAGACTTAGTTTCAGGTTAGGGTAAGTGTGTCGAGAGTACTCAATGAACTGTCAGGCTGAAGTAATATTCTCTAAAGAGATGAAAACACAACTATGTGTTCTTAAAAACTTATATTCACTGCATGTATTCTGCATGTTGTACTCAGTGTACTGAGATTTCTTTGTTTCTACCATGTTTTTATGGTTTTTAAATAATATCACAATTTTCCACAGCTGCTTTATTTCTCTGCACTGCTTGTGTGTAAAAATACCACGTGACTGTGTATAGTTTGTTGTTTTTACTGCAGAGTGTTGCTAAAAGACAAAATACAGAAACTGCTTTGAATCTTATGCCATATTTCAAACATGTTTTAATAAAATTAAATAAAAATCAACACAGAAACATTTCTGATGTTCAGAAAACAAGGTAGCATCGTTAAAGTGTGAAATATGCCTGACAAGGACTATTTGGATATAGTTCCACTGTCTTTGCAGCAGAAAAAGATATTTACATGGTAAATAATTTTTATCAAGGGTTTCTCGATCAGTGAGCTTCCTGCAGGCAACATCTAAACGTAAACAGAAGGATGCCTCAAAGTAAAGTAGA
>VUQI01038265.1:0-12373 GCA_015106735.1 Paratilapia polleni | reverse complement strand
TTTCTCTCCCTGGTCGGAGTTGCTGCCACTGTTGCCGCTACTGTTATGGTAGAGTGGAAGAAGCTGGTCCAGGGCAAGCACCGCTTCTATGAGGGTTTGTGGATGTCCTGTGGTGGTGTCTGGGAGAGAACTACCTGTGAATTTTATAATTCCTTAATCAAACTACCGGGTAACTTTTTTTAAAAATATTTTTTATCTTATCTACAGATCCTCTGAAAGCCAGGCACTGCTTGTTGAGAAACCTTTCACTTACAATAAGGTACTATAATTAGCCTGGCATGTATTTACAGTTACCTCTTTAGAGTTTAGCAACCAGAACAATTAACCTAATCTCTGTTTCTGACAAAGTATAATATTATATAATATTATATTTGGGTATATGTTCTTGTGGAATAACTATTTTATTTTTTCATTAATTTTATTCTGCTTACAAAGTGTACTACATTCAGAAACTGATATGCAAAATGTAATCTCAAGCAGAGATAACGTCCAACAATTGCAGACTGTATTAATGACAAGTTTGCTTACCAATATTTGCACCTCTGTTCCTCCAGCGGAGATTCAGGCTACCAGAGCAGTGCTGCTCATCAGCCTCTTCCTCTCTGCTTTGGCAATGATCGTCTCCGTAGTGGGGATGAAGTGCACTCGCTTCATGGATGGTATGACAGAGAGCAAATCCACAACAGCTATGATCGGAGGAATCATGTTCATGGTTTCAGGTGTGTTCAAAGGCCTGGCAGGCTTTTACATGCACTCAGAATGAATTAGTCTCCAGAAATCATAATTACACATTCAAATGACCGGAGAGCTGTTTTCATTGGTCATCAATCCAAATGAACATAATTTACATCCCAATTCGTGGCATCATAACAGTAGTTCTTTTTAATGATTTGCAGGATTAAAGTGAGTGCTAAGTGATGAACAATGTCATGTGCTTTCTTTGATTAGGTTTACTGACCGTCATCATCACCTCCTGGTTTGTCAAAATTGTTGTTCAGGAGTTTTATGAAGCACCTCCTCTAATTAGGTACAGTTGTCAAGACACACACACACACACATACACCTTGTAAACAAACATGCATTGTCTTAAATTAGTGTTTATCTGCTCTTTGTGGCAGATCTGAGTTTGGAAATGCAGTGTTTGTGAGCTGGGCTGGTGGACTCCTCACTGTGGCTGGAAGCTGTTTCCTGAGCTGTCGGAGATGCTGGGGGACCACGTCCTCAGGGTCCATAAGTTCAAGCCACCTCCTTCCCACCAACAACCCCAATTCCAACTACGTCTAGTAGAAACACCACAAGAACCTCTAGGGGGAGAAAGTTTCCCTTTGTTGATTATTAAAAAAAATAATGCCTACATTCATCAAGTAATTAGGATCAGAATCAGGATCGATCGATGTCAGATGACTTTGAGTCTCATTTGTCATGTGTTTATGTGGTGCACAAAACCACAGCAGTAGTTTCTCCTGCTGTAAAGATGTGAAGATTGAAGTCTTCAAATCTAGCTATATACAATGGACCCTGTCAGCCTGCTGTACACTTAAAATCATGAAGTTTCACTTCATAATAACAATACAGAGCATTTGCTTTAATAGTTTAAAGTGTGGACATTTATAAAGTGGAGGCACTGTACTTTCTGATGTACTTTTACTTTGTAGATTTTTTTGTGTGTGTTAGTTAATTGTATGTCTAAGGTTTTATATGTTTAGTCTTGTAACTTGTCAGGTTGTTTTATTGTTTCTATGATACTTTATCTGATCAGGTGACATTTTGTATATTCTGAAAAGAAAAATAAAATTAATTTGTTTTGTTTTTTATAGTCTGGATTTTCCTATTTTTAGTTAATTGGTATTTAAAGCTTTTTGATTTGATTGGTATTACAGCTTTGTGAACTTATTGATAAAAGCATTACATTTTATGCTGAAAGTATTTTAAGCTGAAAAGCTGAAAGTAGCATTATTAATGGATAATAATATGTAGATCATCCTTATTAACTAATAATAAAACCATAAAAAGCATGCTAATGAGAAGCCAATATTTTCAGTCATTTCAGCACTGTATGTAACAATGTATTTTAAACAAGAATATTTTTGGTGATTTTTCATGCAGCTAGAATTTGGGGCTTTCCCACTATATGCAGCTGGGTACTGTGTGGCTTAATCTGTGACAATGCACAGTTCATTTTTGGGTTACATTTTTCAATAATATTCTCAATCCACAAGGTAACCACTACAGCTGTAAAATAAATGCAGTGCCATAAGTTCAACATGTGTTGGGATTTTGCATAAAATGAGGTTTCGTTGAATATAAAAAGCATAAACTTCCATAACCGTAAGGCAACAGTTAAGCACCACAGTGTACAAGTAATAAGAGTTTTTATCCCCAGTGTACTAGTTTCCTTCCTTTCATGTATACTGTCATTAAATCCATTACTGTACACCATTAGCACCATTATTAAAGCTGACAAGGTTGTTCTCTGAGTAGACAAATTATTGGAAGGGGAGCGAGAAATAGGAGAGGGAGGGTTGCTTTCCATTCGGTCAGTATTTCATAGCCATTAGTGTGTAAAACCAACCATTTAAGATAAGCACTGCCATTGTTTAGAAAGAAAAAAATGATAATTGAGGAGATAAAAATGGGCATTAACCATAACTTTATTTTCAGTGGACAAATACACAAGAGAAATGATGTTGCAAAAGATCCTGTTTGCTGATCTGACTGACACAGCACAGCTTGGACAGTGTGGTCAACCTCACAACATAAAATTGGACCAAAGTGTGAAGGATAAATGAATGCCTCATTTGATTATATAACTTGCACTTCAAGAAAACAGTGACTAATAATAGAGGTAAATGTTCATTTGCTCCTACAGTGATATTCTGTGCCAACGTGGGAAGAAATTAGCTCACTCTTCAGCTGAAACATAACAAAAAGAGGATGTGGATGTAAGTGGATCCAAACTATGTCTTGTGGGAGTGATCTGCTGCTCAGATTCTGATTATGACCAACCCTTCCTGAATTGTCAGAAAAAGTAAAATGGAAAAGAAAATAGCAAGCCAGTTCATGATTATTTGATGTTGGTTCTCATGCAAAGTTTTAACTTAACAAGTTTTATTGATTACTCTTTGGCCTTAATCATGCTGTTTTCTTTTACAATTAGCTTCATTACTGCAAACATCATCACATTTGTGTTCTCTTTGATATTTGCTTGAGAAAGTAAACTTGAATAATAATGTGTCTCTTCTGAATTTTAAAGAGCTTGACACATCTAAAATTGAGGAACACTTAAGCAGAGCTTTTAATAATGGATAAAGTGAATTTCTGATTTCTTAACTAATCCTTGAAAAACAGCAAAACCTAGCAGATTATCAGAATCAACAAGCTGCTGGTACAGTACTCATGATGACAGCCCAAGTATGCTGGTTATTTCTTTGCTGCCAAGAGAGCAGATGGCTAACGTTGATCAAGGTAAGATTTGGATACTAATGGCATGATGAAAAGTTTCAGGGTGAATCCTGAAAACAAACTTTTTGGAGTATCAGCAATAGGTCAGACCAGTTTGTAAATGCTCTGCCACCTTACAGTCAGCATAAATTACCATTAGCCTGTTATTAAGTGCTAGTTGCTTTGCCTTGATTTGCCTCTGAATATAACGATGCACTGATCATGAAGATATAGTTGTAAAAGTGGCTTTCATATCAGCCAGTGCAGAGCTGCTATTGGCATGCTTGTTATCAGGTCATAACTGGTTTTGCCATGAAATAAATGAGTTTGGGGGTGTTGTGAAGAAGAGTGAGGTGCAGGTGCAGGTGTCTTTGCTTTGATACTAAATTAATGTGGATAGTAGCAGTTTTATCACTGATGTTTGTATGCTTTACACTTTTTTTTTCCCAAGTATTTGACTTCATTTTAAAGACCATCATCATATCAGAATAACATGCACAACCAACGTTGTACCAACGTACAGCATATATAATTAATTTATTTATTTAGCTTTAGTGTTTTAATTTACACTGCCATCCCTGCAGCACCCCGTACCTGAAACAAGTTCCTACTAGTATGACTACAGCTGGTTAGGAGCTTACCTGTGGCTAATTAAACTCACTGGACTGGATGTAAGAAAGGCACACATCTGTCTGTATGAAGGCTCACAGTAACGTTGTGCCAGAGTGAAAACTAAACCAAGGAATAGAGAAAACAATCCAAGTAGGTGGTATAGAGCTCATCAATGTATTCACTTCAACTTACAGTGGTTTTAATATCCGTGTAAATCTCCATGTTTTTACTGCCATCTAGTGGAGCAATCCATATACAGGGGCCTATTTATGTTTCAAAAAGATTTTGCTTTAGTCTATTTAAAGGCCGTTTATAATATATTCCAGTTTCGTTTAGTCGATAATTAAAGGAAATAATGTATAAACTCAGCTGACTTAAATCTGAAGCCTCTTCCGTGTATTGGTTGAGCTTGTTTGCACTGGTTACCTGTGAAGTTTAGAACTGATTTCAAAATGTTATTATTTGTTTTTAAAGCTGTCTGTGGATCAGCTCCACAACATATCACAAATCATTGAACTCCATATTTTGCTTCCACATCACCGAGGTCAACCTCCCAACAACTTCTCTCCTACTCCTACTGCCTATTTCTCTCCTAAAAACTAAAGGTGAGCGGGCCTTTGCTAGTATTGCCCTCAGGCTCTGGAATAGTCTGCCATCCCACATGAAAACCTGTCCAAAAACTGACAATTGGATCATCTCTAAAGACCTATTTTCACATGCTTTGTTTATCTTATAAATGTGGTTTATAAGATTGGTGTGTACAGTTGTTTAATTATTTGTTTAAAAAAAATCAAAACATACGTGGATCAAGAAAGGAGACTGCTCATGTATAGAGTTCTGTACATTAATATCTATTTTTTTGCTTTTTGGCTGCTTAAAGGGAGGCGTGATTGCATAAGGCAGTTGTGGTTGCAGACACTCACCGCTTAAAATAGGTTGGTTTAAGATGATTCACCTCATTGTCCGTCAAAATGATTAAAAATACATTACGCTGACCTCAAATGGAAGTTTTTCAGTTGTTTTCATGAAGCCATTCTAACCAACACGCCCAAATACTCATACTTTCTGTAATTTATTGGGCTTTACAAACCTGTAATGTCCTCACAAAGCTTGTTATATGTCAGATAAACCAGGCCTGTCAACCAGAGTTTAATGTAGGAGTCATTTTTTTAGTTGAAATTTCTGTAATGCAATACTTTTGTTAAACCCCTTCAATTACAGCTGAAAGCCTGCATTTCAGCACATCATGACTGTTAAAAATCCACTGTGGTAGTGCACAGAGGCAAATTTACAAAAATTGTATCATTGTACAAATACTTACGGACCTCATTGCATGTATATAGGCAAACATTTACTCAGTGAGCTAAACAAACATCTGATAAAGGCTGAAAACAGCATATTGCTCTTTTTATTGGTCACCATCTTTAATGGTATGAAACTGTGAAAACAATGAGTCCAGGCATTTGAATCCAGACCACTTGATCTAGTGGACTGATTGAAACAGAGTTTATTGAATTGACAGTTCTAGCTGATACCAGGTTAGTCCAGAGAAAGATCAGATTCCACGTACAAGAGTTAGATCAAAAAGTGTCAAATAATCTAAAAGTACAACCACAAATCACTTTTCTCCTTACAATGCAGCGTTCTGCTGAGAAACATGGGTTACTAGCATTCACATGGAGGTTTTGACACCTAAACACAGTGGACAACCACTCACTGTCTGGCAACAGCACTCCCTGAAGTTAGTCAGCCCCCTCAGGAGGACAATGAGTCCTATCCCACCCTAGTCCAACAAAAAGTTAATATGAAGCTTATGTCATCGTCCCTGGGTCTTGGACCAAAGGTTTTGGGGTTTTGTTAGCTCATTATTCCTTTTGGTTTTGAGAATTATCTATGTTGAGTTTTGTTCCTTGGTTTGTTTTTTTGTTTTGTTTTTTTTGTTTGTTTGTTTTTTGTTTTTTTTGTAATTTAGGTTATTAGCATTGTTTATATTCTTTGTATTCATTATACCTCTTCAGTGGCTTCTGTATATGTTTTCTTGTTTCCAGTTCTGCACCTCCTTCTGTCTTGTCTCTGTTGGTCCTTTGTCTTTCAATGTTCCCAAATCTAGTCCTGTCTTCCCCTGTGCCAAGTTTATCCCATTCCTCTGTTTAGTTGTGTCTTACTTCCTGTTTTATTTTTGGTACAGGCTGCCCTTGAGACTGTGCCTTGTCACAGCCTGAGCAATCAGAGCTGGCCAGCCCTAGGCAACCAAAGACTTTGTTTCCTGTTGCTGAGCCTGCTAATCCTGAGTGTCCTGAATGTTCAGAGTCTACAGAGAATCCCGAGTCTGTGTACCCTACACAGCTCCAGCAACCAGAGCTGGGGGGGTCCTGTGTCACCAGAGCCTCTAGAGTTGGCAGACCAAGGGCCTCCAGAAGTTCCTGAGCTGGCAGCTCTTGAGTCTCCAGAGCTACCTGAGCCGGCAGACCCAAAACCACCACAACCTCCAGAGCTTGTGGTCCCAAAGCCTCCAGAGTCACTAAAGCTTCCTGAGCTGGCTGACCCTGAACTTAAGCTGCCTGGTCACCCCTCTGCCTCAGTTTAGGCAAACAGAGGACTCACCACCAGTACAGACCACTGTCTGTCTGTACAACTTCCCAGGCCCTGACTGCCACCTAGACCATCAGTAAAGCTCTGCCTCCGCAACTGACTCCTAGCTACGCCACCTGAGGGATCCCGTATCCCCCGGCGTTGCCGGCCCCTGGCCAAACCTCCAGATGGGCTCCGTCTTCGCTCCTGGTCTGCTGCCCTGGGTCATCTGCACCAGTCCCCTGCCAAGCCTCCAGAGAGACTCCACCTCCTCTGCCGACGCTAGCCTCTAGCCAAGCCTCCTGAGGTGTCCTGTCACCTCTGCTGATGCCAGCCTCCAGCCAAGCCACCGGAGGGTCTTCTCTGCTGCTAGCCTCCTGTTCAGCCTCCTGAGGGCCTTCTTCATCCCTGGTCTCCTCGCAAGCCTCCTCATCACTGGCTTGGTCTTCTATGTCACCAGCCTCCCAAGAAGCTCTGTCTCCTCTATAGCCGCCAGCCTCCTGCCAGGATTCCCAAGGAACTCCATCTCTTCTGTTGGCCTCCTGTCCAGCCTCCTGAGGCTTACATCTCCTCCGTCACTGCCAGCCTCCTGCCAGACCTCCAGAGGAGCTCCTTCGCCACCGGTTGCTCACCAAGCCTCTGGAGGGTCTTTGTTCCCATTGCTGGCCACCAGTCCAGCCTCCAGAGAAACTTCACCTTTGCAGCCAGCCTCCTGTATGACCCCTCCACTGCAGGCCACTCACCCGACCTCCAGAGAAGTCCGCCTGTCCTGTACCATCTCCAGGCCAGCCCCATGAAGTAAGTGTCTCTTGACCTTGCTCCACTTCCTGGTCAACTGCCTGATCTATTACCCTGCTGGGCTCAGTCTTCAGGCTGACCCCCTGAATTGGGTTTCCCAGCCACTGTAGTCTTCCTTCCTCCAAGTATCTATGTGCTGGGTAGGCTCCCCAAACCCTGAGACTCTCTTCACCTTTTTGTTTTGAGTTGATGTATCTAACAATATCAGTTGGAAATGGAAATGTATCAGTAGTAGTTTTTCCTAGCAACAGCTGGAACTGGCTGAAGGTGTCAGAAAGATGTGAACTTAAAACAAGCTTCAAATTAAAATGCTAGTCTCTCCTTTTATGTAGAATATGAAAATAAAATATCCTCTTGCTCTAGGTTGTGTCAAATTTTTCTTACTTTTAGGAACACCTGTTACACACACAGCATGCACCAGCACTTGCTACTAATGCTGGTTAGCACATACACAAATGCACACTTAAAAATCATGTTACCATCACTCTTAGACTGTGCTTTTTTTTTATAAAATCCTCCCAGGATGTGAATCAGTTATTACACATATAGGGACGGCCTCAGCTACTCAGCTATCTCTTATGAAGCACAGGCAACTTACAAACATAATATTACTCCAGTGGGAATACAGTGTGCCAGCATGAGAGAGGACATACTTTCCTTCAAGTTAACCTACTCATTCCTCCTGCTCTGAGCATAAAAGGAAGCCTGTTTCTCCTCAGACTCCTTCACTTGACATAACTTCTTATTCTTATCATACAAGAAGAAGATTTCCTGACATTGTCATCAAATATCTGGAGCTCCCTTCTTGGTCATAACACAACCTACAACAGGCATTTCTTGAAAATAAAGTTTGACTTGAGCAGACCTTGAAAGTGAAACTTAACAGAAATGAATACATAATCTAAGTGTTAAAGGGAGAACAGAAATGACGTGCTTTAGGCAAATTCAGATGGAATCTGTGACTTTAATTGCAGCAATATGTTTGCGTATGTTTCAGGAAAGGGTGGACCCTGATCCAATCTGACAAGCAATGCAAGTGTTTACAAACTGGCACCCTCCTAACCAAATATGGTCAAATAATTTGATAACTATCAAAGTAAAGTTTGTTCATGTGAGCACAAGCGTGCTGACATTCAGGTGTTTGGTTGAAAGGCCCTCTTTAACCAGTGTTTGAAATCAAGAACCTAGTAAATGAACAATGTTATTTGTTTATTACATAATCAGTTGAACAGAGAAACACGGAAGTTATACAATAAATTCCCTAAATATTTGCATCTATAAGATGTGCTGTACTGCATTTAAGAAACAAGTGTAATGATGAAAGCCTTATACTAATTCTGCATGTTTTCTCCATTCACTGTAAAATTCTCATATTTTAAGTATAACTCATATTAAAAGTTATACTTAACATCAAAAAAATATACTTAACATTACTGTTGCAATGCTGTACTATTGTGGGTGGCTGTGACTCAGGAGGTAGAGCGGGTCGTCTACTAATTGGAAGGTCAGTGGTTTGATCCCTGGCTCCCCTGGTCTGCATGCCGAAGTATCCTTGATACTTCCCCGCAAGATAATGAACCCCGCATTGCCCCCGATGCATTCATTGGAGTGTGTAAGTGTGAGTGTGTGTGTGAATGTTAGCTAAGCACTTAAGTATAGATAAAAGCGCTGTATGAATATGTGTGTGTGACTGGGTGAATATGGCATGTAGTATAAAGCGCTTTGAGTACTCAAAACTGAGTAGAAAAGCTTGCTATTTAAGTACCAGTCCATTGCTGTGGATCACAGCACTGTTTGAAACATGTAAAGTTTATGGTATGTCTTGGTACGGTAAATAAACCCAATTCTTGAATAATTTCAGGAAATGGAATCCAGTGATGATAGGCAAGCATGTACACTCTTAGTGCAAATACAAAATAAAAACCCATTTAGAGAAACAACATTACCGAGAATCTCTGCACAACTGCAATGACAATTAAGCCAAGCCTTTACTTTTCCTGCCGACATGACTAATTGGGCCATTCATGTGGCTGACAGCCCAGAAACAGTTTACAACCCCAGTGCCAGAAAAGCTGGAGCGCTGTGTAAAATGTAAATAAAAACAGAATGCAATGATTTGCAGATCTCATAAACTCATATTTTATTCACAATAGAAGATAGAAAACATATCAAATATTAAAACTGAGACATTTACCATTTCATGAAAAATGTTAGATCATTTTGAATTTGATGGCAGCAACATGTCTCAAAAAAGTTAGGACAGGGACTACAAAAAGTTGGAAAAGTGAGTGATAGTAAAAAGAAACATCTGGAGGAACATTTTGCAGCTAATTTGGTTAACTGGAAACAGGTGAGTAACATGACTGGATATAAAAGAGCATCGTAGAGATGCAGAGTTCCTTGGAAATTAAGATGGGCAGAAATCTGCAAAATAATTTTCTACAAATTGTGGAACAATTTAGAATAATGTTCCTCAATGTAAAATTGTGAACACTTTGAATATGTCATCATCTGCAGTACATAATATCATCAAAAGATTCCAAGTATCTGGAGAAATTTCTGTGCACAAGAACCAAGGCCGAAAATCAATACTGGGTGCCCATGATCTTCGGGCCCTCAGGCAGCACCGCATTAAAAACAGGCATGATTCTGTGAGTGGTGAGTGTGTGCTATAGGTCACTAATGGTGCTCGACAAGTAAGGAAAAGACAAAGATTATTTTGATGCAAAGTGAAACCATGCAGAAAAATTAAATAAAATCTCATACTTAAATTGCACTGATCTTGAAATCCATACTAGTGGCACATGTAGACCTATACACCTTAGGACCCAATTTCATCATCAGCCAGATTTGGAGAAACACGCAGCTGCATATTAAATTTCTGGTCAGGGTGGCCATCAGGAGGTCTTGTCCAAAGACAACAAGAGGAAAACACAAGAACATTTTTTTTTTTAAATTTGTTCAAAAAACAAAAAACAAAAAAACAAAGAACAAAAAACAAAAATCTGAACTATTAACAAAAGTTTGTGAATTAATAAAAGAAAGAAAGAAAGAAAGAAAAAGAAAGAAAATCTTAACCTAATTTTCCATTTGTTCTGTTTTGATGGTGCGGAATAAACAAAGAACTGCAAAGTCAATCTAATGTTATAATAATCTTTCCTGAGAAACAGTCTAAAGAAAGACTATTGTAAGTCTGTGTTACATCATCACTTAATTAGCGTGATAAGGCTTCCTGAAAATTTTCTTCCCATCAACAGCTGCAGGAGGAAAAGGGGACTTCATGCGTGACACAAGTTGGACTTTAAATGGAGGAGGCGGCAGCGTTCACGCATAACGGTCTGAAGAGCTAAGATGAAGTTATCCCTTTAAATCAGCCAGTGCTGACTTCAGCAACCACGCATCACCGTTTCCGATAATTTGCAAGTTTCCGAAGAATTTTGGGGACTTATTAATTAATTGAACTCCTCCGCTCTGGTGGATAAGATGGCCACATCTGGACTGCAGGTCCTCGGCTTCTTTCTCTCCCTGGTCGGAGTTGCTGCCACTGTTGCCGCTACTGTTATGGTAGAGTGGAAGAAGCTGGTCCAGGGCAAGCACCGCTTCTATGAGGGTTTGTGGATGTCCTGTGGTGGTGTCTGGGAGAGAACTACCTGTGAATTTTATAATTCCTTAATCAAACTACCGGGTAACTTTTTTTAAAAATATTTTTTATCTTATCTACAGATCCTCTGAAAGCCAGGCACTGCTTGTTGAGAAACCTTTCACTTACAATAAGGTACTATAATTAGCCTGGCATGTATTTACAGTTACCTCTTTAGAGTTTAGCAACCAGAACAATTAACCTAATCTCTGTTTCTGACAAAGTATAATATTATATAATATTATATTTGGGTATATGTTCTTGTGGAATAACTATTTTATTTTTTCATTAATTTTATTCTGCTTACAAAGTGTACTACATTCAGAAACTGATATGCAAAATGTAATCTCAAGCAGAGATAACGTCCAACAATTGCAGACTGTATTAATGACAAGTTTGCTTACCAATATTTGCACCTCTGTTCCTCCAGCGGAGATTCAGGCTACCAGAGCAGTGCTGCTCATCAGCCTCTTCCTCTCTGCTTTGGCAATGATCGTCTCCGTAGTGGGGATGAAGTGCACTCGCTTCATGGATGGTATGACAGAGAGCAAATCCACAACAGCTATGATCGGAGGAATCATGTTCATGGTTTCAGGTGTGTTCAAAGGCCTGGCAGGCTTTTACATGCACTCAGAATGAATTAGTCTCCAGAAATCATAATTACACATTCAAATGACCGGAGAGCTGTTTTCATTGGTCATCAATCCAAATGAACATAATTTACATCCCAATTCGTGGCATCATAACAGTAGTTCTTTTTAATGATTTGCAGGATTAAAGTGAGTGCTAAGTGATGAACAATGTCATGTGCTTTCTTTGATTAGGTTTACTGACCGTCATCATCACCTCCTGGTTTGTCAAAATTGTTGTTCAGGAGTTTTATGAAGCACCTCCTCTAATTAGGTACAGTTGTCAAGACACACACACACACACATACACCTTGTAAACAAACATGCATTGTCTTAAATTAGTGTTTATCTGCTCTTTGTGGCAGATCTGAGTTTGGAAATGCAGTGTTTGTGAGCTGGGCTGGTGGACTCCTCACTGTGGCTGGAAGCTGTTTCCTGAGCTGTCGGAGATGCTGGGGGACCACGTCCTCAGGGTCCATAAGTTCAAGCCACCTCCTTCCCACCAACAACCCCAATTCCAACTACGTCTAGTAGAAACACCACAAGAACCTCTAGGGGGAGAAAGTTTCCCTTTGTTGATTATTAAAAAAAATAATGCCTACATTCATCAAGTAATTAGGATCAGAATCAGGATCGATCGATGTCAGATGACTTTGAGTCTCATTTGTCATGTGTTTATGTG
>VUQI01038262.1:0-35503 GCA_015106735.1 Paratilapia polleni | reverse complement strand
GACGTTTGGAGGTCTGTAGCTATTGACTCTGCAGAAAGTTGGTGACCTCTGCGCACTCTGCGCCTCAGTATCCGCTGACCCCGCTCTGTGATTTTACGGGGCCTACCACTTTGTGGCTGAGTTGCTGTCGTTCCCAATCACTTCCACTTTGTTATAATACCACTAACAGTTGACTGTGGAACATTTAGTAGCGAGGAAATTTCACGACTGGACTTATTGCACAGGTGGCATCCTATCACGGTACCACGCTCGAATTCACTGAGTTCCTGAGAGCGACCCATTCTTTCACAAATGTTTGTAGAAGCAGTCTGCATGCCTAGGTGCTTGATTTTATACACCTGTGGCCATGGAAGTGATTGGAACACCTGAATCCAATGATTTGGATGGGTGACTGAATACTTTTGGCAATACAGTGTAACTAGGTGATGCCAAGGGACACCTTGTGTATACCTATTAGATGGCAGCAGCTTTGACAAAACACCAGTATTTGATGCCCTGGGACTGAGAAAGAACTGGGTAGCTGGGTAGTAACTGTATCCTCTTCTTCTTCTTTTCTGTTAGTAGTAGCATACTACTAGTATTAACTTGCAATACCACCAACTACTATCAATTGTTTTTGAGAAGGAGCGCTTCCTGGATTCAGAACACTTCTATTTGAGGTGCTCTTTGGAAAGGATACACATAGGCTGAAATATCAAAAACTCCAAGGCACTCTCTTTTCAAAATAAAAGTAAAATGCCTTTATTTTCATGGCATGGTTATGTTTTGCCTAAAAAAAAAAAATCCAACACTTTTCAGCACACAAGCCTTCATCAGGGAGTCCATGAACACACTGAATCTTTTCTAATGGTATTACACCAATAGGGGCCTTCCACGTATGGTGTCCCACCAGTAGCAAGCTTCCACCTAGAGTGAGAGTGGAATATTCCACCAGTGAAGCTCCACCAATACGAGGAATCTTCAAAACATGGACAGATGAAAGAGCCTAAAAGGATATCTGTATCAAGCCCAAAAAACATTCATCCAAAAGAAGAAGAACACACAGCAGCAACTACAGATGACATAAACACATCTTCAAAGACAAACAAAGGTTATAACAAAGAAGTAAAATCTAAGACTTATTTAAGCAAGGATATTTAGTGGCCTATAGTTTATAAATCCAAAAAGCTTCCCTTTGGTTAAGACTCCTTTGTCTGTCACCTCTTTGTATTAAAAGAGGGATGTGGTGTCAGACAAAAAGTTTTTAAAAAAAATCTCATTTTCAGATTCCACTTACCAGGAGAGTAAAAGGACCACATTCTATTAGTTTCAACCATATCACAGGTCCCATGCACTATGTACTACTGCACTGACGCTGGCCTGTCAATAAGCACGGCTGCACTAAAAGTGTGAACATGTTGTGAACATCTGTCAGCTCCACTTGCTTCCGGTGTCTGACTCACTCCTTCACCCAGCTGACTATCAATTTTCCTTTTAATGCCCCTGTCCTCTTTTTAAAGCAATGCAGCAGATTCCATTCCACATCCAGCCTGCTCACTCACAATGTAACATGCTGAGTAAAGGCTGCTCAGCAAAGACTGTTCGCACAAGGTATACGTTGAGTTTGTTTCATAATTAATTTGGTAATGTTTTATTGATATTTTTAAAAAATGCAGCAAGTAGCACATTATCTGATCAAACTGTGCTAAGTTTCTAGTCAGTCAGACTGTGGAGCCTGAATTATTGCAGGGGGGGGAAGTAGAAAGAAAATATATCAAAAAATTACAAGAAACATACACTTAAAGAGGCATAACCCTAATAACACTACTGGACATCTCTTGTCTCTTGCGTGTTTGTGCATGTTTAGCATGAAATTAGTTAATTAATTAATTGTACAACAGAAAAAAGAAATACCCCTCAAAGCCAAGTATAAACACAAAATCATGTCTCTATGTCTTTAAATTCCTAGTTTTATGTTTTAGACATCTTAGTTTTAATATGTGGGAAATGTTAGCTTAGCTCAGCTTAAGACTGAAAAAAAAGAGGTACTACTAGAATGGTACTCTTCTTACCCATCCTTCTGATCTTAAACCAAGCCAAGCAGCTGCAGATGGTAGTTCCATATTTACAAGATGAATTTGATCTTTTTTTCTCCCCAAAACAAAGTGACCAAGTGACCAAGCTTTCAGGCATTGCCAAAAATGGCACTACACAGTCTTTTGTTTTAATATATTACATACTTTATTTGCAACAGTTTGTTTCTAATTTGGGTGCACACATTTTAATTAACGTTCCGCCTCCTGTTTTTTTTTCAACTTGCAGTTTATACTTAACGTTGTGTTATCACTAAGCTTACCTAATGTGTTACAATTGTTTGTATGTTATTAAAATAAAAGCCCTTCTGATTGGCCTCCAAAAATTTGGAAGATGCGCTGTTTAATCATAGACAATAGGCTATAAAAGGTGGACCTGTCTACGGTGGCATCATCTGTTGGTTTCTGAAGTCCCATTTTGAAGCCTCAAGATCAGTGTTTCCAAGTCGCCATCTTGGCTTCAAAAAAACAGATGTGATACCATGGATAATCCCCCAATTTGAAACAGAGATTTACAAAATAGATTTAATTTTTTATTCGGTAAATCCCAAAATGAGTGACTAAACATATAAACTCAGCAGTAAAGTGTTTATAGAGGTCAACACAGAAAGCTGTTTTCCCATAGGTTTTCAATAGGACTGAAAGTCTTTTTGCATCCACAGCTATCGCCATCTGGTGGCCTTCAGATAGAATGCAGGTTTTTGGCACTTCTGCATTGGCTTTGTTTTTCTGACCCAGAAGCTTCGTCCATGTTTTATATTGTCTACATGGTTAATTAATCAATTGTTATATTTATTCTTCCATTGTGACCCCTTGGGGGCAGCAGAAACAAACAGTGTTACCTTTAAAATTGACATAACAAACTTGTTAGCATACAGCAGCCTTGTACATATCAAGCAAGCACTGTGTCCACCTGTCAAAAGCTGGCCCAACATTCACTCTTTTTTTTTCCATTCCTAACCAAGGGGCAACCTTGGTCTATGAAGCCCAGAGGCTGAAGTGACATTAAAATGTCCAGTTTTACAGCATTAAAAAGTATGGTTACAGCCTGTAGCAGTTTTGGGTTCTATGGATAGTCATAGCAAATCTGAGTGGGGTGAATTTTTTATGATTCATACACCTCGATAAGTGAGTTAGGGGTGTGTCCATGTTGATTGACAGGTGTCCAGACACAGGCAGCTGGAGCCGATTGGTGACCTCATGGTCCATCTTTTGTACTGTGTATTCTCCTAGCTTATAAGACCTAGGGGAAGTATCAAGCTGTTTAGCTGCTAAATGTTTTTTTTTTCTTCACCAGCTAGCCATTAATTTTTTTGTTTGGTGCTGAGCAGGTAGTGTACAATTGTTTCCAATGAGCTTTTCAAGCCTGAATATTAGGTAGATTGAAGTAGAGTTGTGTGTTCAAACACCAAAACAATGTTAACAAAGACCTAAGGAGCTTTGCAGAGCTAAGTGGAAACTGCAGTGTTAGCTCAGTGTGTTCTTTCCTAAGAAAAACCTCTTTAATGGTACACATAAAACACTGATTACTGCAGATTTAAAGTAAATGCTTACATTTTAAATGACCATGTGTCCTGCACTGATATCACATTACATCACATCGTCTTCATAGTGGGAGGATTTGGGAATGAAAATGAGAGCACTGTGTTGAATTTTGCACCAGTTGCGTTAAAGGCAGTTTCCAGCATCAGTTAAACGCGAAACCACCTTTCTCTGTTCCATATGTTCCCATGTGTGATTTACACTGATTGTACTTTTACCATAAAAACTTGTCTTGTTCAGCTATAATTTGATGGCTTAAAATAAAACCTTGGATCAGTCCTTTGAAGCCTTCCCTGTGTCCATTCTGGCAAAGCTGTAGCTGTAAATAATGTAGTTTGCAGCAATGGAGCCCAGTGAGTCCCCATTTACTGGCCGAACATTTGATAGATGGCAGTTTTCTCAGGCTAAAAGGGCCGGATCACTTCATCGTTCTTTCTTTTCCAATCTCTTGCTGTCTTTCTCTCTCTCCCATTGCTTTCCTCCTCGCTCTCATGTCATCGCTCACTCTGTCCACTCCTCTCTCACTTTTTGATCGCGCTCAGACTCTACCTCTTTCCATTGCGCTCCACATCTTTCTCTCCTATTTTTGGTCCCAGATGCATCAATAATTCATATCTTTGCATGGACTTTCTGGCTAGAGAGCTATCAACAACAGCTATCGGGGTCATCATGGTATACCTGTGACACACACAGTCCCACACGAGGGTGCATGCACGCACACACAGACAGAGCCAAACACATGGGAGTGTGTCACTAAGTGCACACACTTAGTGACGCAAGAGAAGGCAGGCAGGTACTGAAGTCACGTTTTTGATCACACGAATGCAGTGGAAAAAGATAACCAAAAACAGTGATGATGAATTAATGAACAGAGAAACTCCATTTTGCACTGAATATTCCCTAAAGCAACAAATCTCACCTCACAGGTGTCAGTGTTTTATTCAGACAAAGCTTTGTGCGCTCTGCCATCAGAACATGCGTGATGCTCACTGTTAGTTACTATGGAAGAGTCAACACCTACAGGATTGTGTAGAAACGGTGACTTATTGTAAGATAAAATTCACCCTATCAGGGAGTATCTTGCCAAACAAGTGCTGAATAAATGCTTTGCATTGTGGTGTTTGAACTTCACAAATAATGTTTTGCAGATAAAATTCCAATCTTGTGAGAGTAGTTCGTACTCCTTTTAGTTTTTCTGTGTGCGCATGCATGTTACTTTCCTAAACTTTATTCAAAAATGGCAAGACGCAGTGCAAGCTGGGTAACTTCGTGTTGTGTTTCGATCGATGTGGGCGTGGGATTTGTTGCAACACCATTCATACTGTGAGAATTTAATCATAAATTTCTCACACTCAGTGTATTTAGTCACAGACTATCTGTAGTCACCAAAGCTCCAAATCTGCCTCACGGGGTAATCTGGGGCTACCATTTTTGGACTGACAGACAATCCCCACAGCTGGATGCTGTGCTGAGTTCCCGACCTCAGTGAACACACCAAAACATTTATTTATCTTATTTTGCAAAGCTACAAATGTGTGAAAATATATATATTTTTTAAAATATTTATAGAATTCTATAGACAGGATGAAAATCAGCTTGCTAGACTTGCTGTTTGACATGAAGGTGAAGATTTGGAAGGTGTGCACTCTTAGATCTACCCATAGCACTTTTATCTGCATAAATTTGCTAAGACATTTATGTGCCTCTTCAGAGAAATCCAGCATAAGCCAGCTAACCATAGCAATTTCCCTTCCTGTCAGGAAACACTGAGCTCTCTTTAATCTGAATTGACATTATGAGACCAGTGCTAAACAATACGCTGAGCGTCACTTAAAATCTTCATAAAGCTATTCGTCTCTCAAAACTGTTCTAAGCTGATGAAACAGTTGTAGTTAAAGGAAACCCTGACTTCAGGTTAAAAGTGGGAAATTAAACAGCTGCCCTTAATTGTCATAGGCACAACAATGGGAAAAAAAAACTGTTAAAGTTAAGAGCAAAAAGATGGTTTGAAACTGAAAACAAACACAGTTCTCCTGTGTTTAAATCTGATGTTTTGTCAGCCCATACATCCACCCCGACATCCACCCTGAGCAGACTTTGTGGCTGTATAAGTACTTCTCCTTACCCCCCCTTTTCTTCCCTATCATAATTTCCATAGACACTAATAAACCTAACAATAGGTCCTATGACCTATGGACTTGTTTTTATTGAAGGACAGTCTGAGTAAAACAAAAGAAAATCAGCAGTCATGTAGTTTGAAATGTAGTTAGTCTGAGACCTGAGATGTCAGCCATCCTATGTTGGGCCATGAGCTAAATCAGTACTTGCCTTTTGTGCCACTCGTGTTTCAGTGCCTATGCAGCCTATATGTATGAGTCAGTTGCAGGGGCCTGTGTCTCATGTGGTCAGACTTTTTAACCACATACTGTATGGGATACCATTTTCATTCTTTCACTTCTGTTTTTCTCTTACAGGGATTTTCTGCTGAATGCTACAAGCTTTAAAACTTCTCTGAACATGGTGTAGTCTAACCTCCAGCTTGCGATCCCCCAGCTGGCTGTGATCCAGTTACAAATATTTATCAGTCTGAATTCTTTTATGTAAACATCTACTTTCAATGCTCCATACACGCAACCTGCGAGAGAGAGAATCACGCTGAGAGGGGCAGAGAGGGCAAGAGCAGCAACCAGGAATATCAGGACTTAAGGCTGCATGAGTTACAGCTCAGCAAGGCTCAGTGAGTGAGTTACTGTTATGCAAGAGCTCAGTCAGCCCAGCTGGAGATCAGAGAGAGAGAGAGAGTGAGCAGCGGTCCGAGTGAGAGCACAAGCGAGTAAGCTGAGGGACGGCGAGGAGGAGGCTGGAGAGAAAACAGCAGCAAGTGAGCACAGAGCAGGCAGATTACAGCTGGATCTACTACATATGCACACATGCATACATGAACACACATACATACACCCTCTCACTATCCTTCTCTCTGTTTCATACCTTCATGCAGAACAGCAGCATCATGAGAAGAAATACAGAGGGAGTTTACCTCTCTTCGCCAACGGAGTAAGAAGAAAAGGACGGGGAGAGGAGAGAAAAAAACGGTGGAAAACAAGACAGAGGAAGGAAGAGAGAAAGCAGAAAACTTTCCTCTAAAGGATCTCTCCTTCTCATTTTGAGCCTCACCATGAGGCTCTGAATTCTCTTCCTCTTCCTCTCACATAGCTCTTCTTCAGTAGCTGAACCCATGTCTCTAACAGTGAGACCGACCAGTGAAAGTGTCGGCACCCACCTCTGGATGCTCCTGTGTGCCCTGCTCTGTGCTCTGGTCCTGACTGGAGGAGCCACTCTGAGCCCAGAGGACTTGCAGAGCACCGCTGCCACGTTGCTGCCAGAGGACTTGACCAGCACAACATTACAGCTGCAGCCAGACCTGCAGACTGAAGCCCAGACACCAACAGAAGCACTGGCAGAAGCACAGACAGAAGCACAGACAGATATGCAGACCCAGAGTGTCACCAGCAACTATACAGGTTGGTCTATCAGCCAATAACCTACTGATGTCTTACTTTTTTACTGCTTAAATATCCTTTTGTGCTGAGTAAATAATAATTTTTGCTTGTTAGCAAAAAAAAAAATCTGATGACTAAAGTGCCAAAGTTGAATATATGAAAAGGAAGTTATTGTGCAATTAAGATAATGATTTACAATGTTTGAATTATGTTTTCCCCTTACTTAGGTCCTCATAAATCTGGACACAAGATGAAATCTCATAATGGATTATAATAAATTCATACAAACAAGAAAAGTTGGTGTTATACTGCATTAGAACTCAACAAATTGTGTATAAGAAATCTGAGCCACCTTTTTTGTTTGTTTTTTTTTTTGTTTGTTTGTTTTTTTGACCCACTCATGTACTGTATAATTGTTTTTATGACTTAAAAAGCAATCAAGGTAAATAATGTTGGTCACAGGTCAGAGTTTTACATATAACACATGCAATTTTCAAAAGCTGTGAAAAAAAGAACCACAATAACAATATAAACACACTATGCATGAAAATCCAGGTAAATAAGGGGGATTTACAGACAGAATACAAGTAAAATGTAACATAAACATGACGTCTTTGCATATGTACCTGCAGTGGAGTTTACCTTCAAATAGTTTTGTTTGTCTCCTTACCTGAACCCTAACCTAACCTTAGGTTAGGGTTCAGGTAAGGAGACACATGAAACTAACCACAAAAACCTGAATTTCTCCCAGGACTGCCAACATAAAAAATCCTCTAAGATGCATGTATTTGACCAACACTGCATTTTATCTACAAAAGTGTTTCTCAAAGTAAGTTAAAGTGCCATGAATTTTAGTACCTTTGTTCAAAGCTGGTTGAAAATTTTCAGTTTGAGCACCCATCCAAAAGGAAACTTACTCGCTCTGAAAACTCCCGCATTGTTTTTCAGTTCACACACCATGAAAAAGTATTTAAAAAAAAGAAACATAAAAATGCATGTTGCCTTTCCCATCAAAACTCAAGTTAAGCAAGTTGATTTGTACAAGTAAACATCTGTATCAGTCTGTTATTGTGTGTGTGTGCACGCATGCACATGTACTTGCATGGTTCTGTTTTTGATCCTTGTGTGTGTAGTTAAGTAAGTTTGACAAGCATGTGAACATTTGTCAGCACAAGTGCATACAAGGCCAGATATGTGTGTGTGTGTGTGTGTGTGTGTGTGTGTGTGTAGGGAGGGTGTTTATAACAATCCCATTTCAGATTTGGAGGCTTTGTAAAAATTTAAATAAAAACAGAATGCAATGACTTGCAGAATGCAGAAACACATTTAAATAAAAGTTAGTACAGGGGCAACAGAAGACTGAGATAATTGTGCAGAAAGCACCTGATAGAGCACACCTCCTGGGTTACCACCTATGATGACTTAAATCTCAGAGGGTTACTAACAATGTGCTCGATTTCATTAATAACATGATTGAGTATTTTTTTAAAAAAAGCATCCCAGCAAGGAAAAGATGGAGAAGGGTTCACCATTCTGTAAAAGACTGCATAGGCAAATAGCTAATTCAAAAATGAAGTCACTTAGAAATCTCTGTGGTCTTCAAATCCACCAGTGGCACTGCGTTATACACAAACACAATTCTAAAGCAGAAGAGTTCAGGAGAACTTCGGAAAGTGCTTTCAACACACAGAAACCTTTTCAGTGTTCTAATAACAGGAACTGAAATTGGAGGTAGTGCTTCTTTGTTTTGTGGCTGCACTGCATGAACTGGGAACCACTGTGGTTCTTAGAACTGTTTTTAGGGTCTTTTTTAATCTTAATACAGAGTAGGTACTTCCCAAGCATGAGGAGTTTTGAATGACGTAACTTTACTCTATTTGGTACAGAGCAGGACAATGCCAAACTATACTGTGCATGTATTCCAACAGTATGGCTCTGTAGTGCTAAACTGACCTGCCTGCAGTCCAAAGTGTCACCCACTGAAAACATGTGGCACAAAAAAAAACTGCAGCGACTCTGCTCCTCAGTTCCCAAATGCACACACAATGGTAATGCAACACACTGGTAAACGTGCCTCTGTCCCAGTGTTTAGAAACATGCTCTTGGCATCACTTCACAAGAAAGCATATATTTAAAAAAAAAAAAGACAAAAAAAAAACCTATAAAAATTCAAAGTTTCAACATTTAATATGTCATGTTTCTACATTTCAATAAAACGCAGCCTTTAAATGACAAATCAGTGAATTCTTTTTAATTACGTTTTTCTCAGGATCATAACTTTTTTGGAAACACTGTTGTAGGATAGAAACAAGGATAGCTTAAGTAGGGTTGGGGTTTGCATACAATTATCAATGCAGTATGCCAAAATTTTCAAGTACAAACTGGGGATTTCTATATATGAGCATCCATGTTGGGCTCTTTTTAAGCTTGCATGGTAATACAGAAGTGTGAGTGGTTTGTGTGTGAGGCGGCAGGTGATGCAGTTAAAGACAGTTCATTATGTCCACACTGGAGTTGCTCAGCCTGAAGAGAAAGCTGCAGCGCCACTCGCATGACTTCATCTCCACTGGAGCATGAGCTGCCTTTATCTTCTCCTCCACTCCCACTGCCCATCTAGCCTTTCTCGCTTTCCTTTTCTGCTTTCCATCTATATGTCACGCTGTTTCACCAACCCATCTCTTCTCTTTCTCTGCTAATTGCTTTTCTGTCCTCTGTCACTTTGTTTCTTTCTTTTTCTTTTCTGTTTCCCTTCTTATTTCTTTTTTATTTCTTCCCTCTCTCTGTCCCTCGCCCGCCCCTTCTCAGTCACACTGCCCATATCCTCACGTGTACACACAAATAGCCTACAGCAGATGACAAAATGCAAACCTCACGTGGCTAATACACACATAATTCACTTTCTCTCACGCACACATACACACACACACACACACACTAGAAATGGACGCACTCAGCCCAAACGACAGCAATCTTCTTAAAGGTTTAGAGAATAAACAACACAGTTGCTCATTTCACAACTGCAGCAATGTGTCTGACCAAACAGGAATAAGCACTTCATACTTTAATAACACACACACACACACACACACACACACACAGGTAATCAGCTGGTTTGCCACACTGCACCACATGGAGGGATTTCACTAAACCAGAGCTTTTATACAAGAGAACTTCCATAAATTTTAAATCCTAGAGGTGTGATTAACATCAGCTCTCCCAAAAGCAAAATGTGTGTGGTAGTTATGTGTATACACAGAATAAACTACTTAATCTGCTAGCTTTAATAGATAAATGCTGCTCTCCAGATTTTGTTTACTTATCCCCCACCATGTTAAACCTATTTCACTCTTTCCTTTAGGACTGGATCACAGCAGCAATACTGGGTTTACGTTTAGCCATTATAGGTGTTTCAGTTTTGGCTTCGTGAGTATAAAGCCTCTCTCAGGTGATGTTTATGGAACAAAAATAAATCCAGTTAAATATAGAAGGCTTTTGTACATGTGGAGCCCTTTGATTCAGCAGCCAAATTAAAGGCAGTGAACAAAGTCAAATTGTCTTTTTTTGCTACAGCAGTGATCCCCAACCTTTACTGTCAGATAAAGTTGATCTAATTTGAATGTTATTTAACAATGTTATTTATATAAACCATTTATCCATTACTTTCAGCTAATGTTCTAACCATTAGTCCTTTACATTTAGCTAATTGTGCTAACCGTGTGTCCATTGCGTTTAGCAAATTATTTCAACCATGTATCCGTTACTTTTAGCTAGTGCTCTAAAAATTATTCCTTTACATCTAGCTAAATGCACTAAACATTTATCCAATACCAAGCAAACTATTTCAGCTATTTACTCTATTTCTCTTACCTAACTCAACCATTTATCCATTACTTTTAGATAACTGTTCTATTCATCTAATACCTTTAGCTTTTCAGACCATTTATCCATCACTTTTACTCTCCTTGAGCCTCTAATCCATTACTTACAGCTATTTCAGCCATTTATCAATTACTTTTTAACCATTTCATTTATGTAACAATTTCAACCATTCATCGTTACTTTTCACTATGTGGATACTATACACTCATCAGCCACTTCATAAACTTAATGCATCTAGGCAACTAGACATAGCAAGGTGACCTGCTGAAGTTCAAACTGAGCATCAGGATGGGGGAAAAAGGTGATTTAAGTGACGTTAAATGTGGCATGGTTGTTGAGTATTTCAGAAACAGCTGATCTACTGGGATCTTCCCACACAACCATCTCTAGGGTTTACAGAGAATGTCAGCTAAGAACAGGAAACTGAGGCTACAGGTTGCTCACCAAAATTGGACAATAGAAGATCAGAAAAATGTTGCCTGGTCTGATGAGTCTCGATTCTGCTGTGATATTCGGATGGTAGGGTCAGAATTTGGCATAAACAACATGAACGCATGGATCCATGCAGCCTTGCATCAACAGTTCAGCCTGCTGGTGGTGGTGTAATGGTGTGGGGATATTTTTTTGGCACACTTTGAGCCCCTTAGTACCAGCTGAGCATTGTTTAAATGCCCCTTAGTATTAGTAGTGAACCTTAGTATTGCTGCTGACCATGTCCATCCCTTTATGACCACAGTGTAACCATCTTCTGATGGCTGCTTAAAGCAGGTTAACACACCATATCACAAAGCTGAAATCATCTCAAACTGGTTTCTTGAACATGACAATGAATTCACTGTACTCAGATGGCCTCCACAGTCACCAGATCTTAATCCAACAGAGCTGTGTAAATGTGTGTGTATGTTTGTGTTTGTGTGTGTACATATATACTTTCAAGCAGAATAATAATACATTTTAAAAAGACTACATCTATTGTAGAGCCGGCTCTTATATTTATTCATAGCTATTTAAGAGATTTAGTATATGCAAACACAACTGAAAAGTCTCCTGCTTCCACACTCCTGTTAACAGGATTCAGTGTTAAAATCGACAAAGATGGTGAAGCAGGTGTCTTAAGGTTTAGTACAAATATCCTTGGAGCATTGGATAAAACAGAGCTTTCAGACTGTCAATAGAAGCCACGATTCATTATGCAGCTCATCCAGGAATCCTCGCCGCTGTCTGTTCCTGGAAGTAAAGTGATCTGAAAATTCTACTATTGATTATGTTACCCTCAGGTGGTTCTCCTTTTACATCTGACTATGCTTATGTACATGTAACCAGTCAGGTTTCTCTTCTTTTTTTCTACTTCTGTGTGAAATGTGTTATATGACAATTTAACAAATTTTCAAAAGTCCATATAATGTATATTTATTATTTTGTTACTGATGTTATACAGTTACCTATTTTGAACTCAGATCACTATAGTCCAACATAGACTTTCATCTCACACAGTTGGAGTGTTGGATGCAGTATACTTCTCACAGAACTTACATTGTACATAGTGTTCCCTGCATAAAAGGAAACATTTGGTCATAAACTAAACAAGACTCATCCTCATGGTGGAACTGGATGAAATTTTAGGGACTCAACAAAGACATTAGGATTCATCAAGTAATCACAAATCTACAGATTGTGGTGCTGAAACATGCAATAGATATTTTTCATTGTGATGCTGAGGGACACATCAATTATTATTGATTTTTGGAGGGATTTTTTGTAAGAATCTACCCAATATTTTTTGAGTGTTGAACTAACCAACAGACTGACACTGGCAGTTCTCTACCACTTCAGATTGTCCTGTAGATAGAAACAAAAGACCAGAATGATGCAGTATGGCCAGAAGTCAATTCTCTTGGGGTTCAAAAAAGGAAATGTTGAAAAGTAGGAAAGTGAAGTGAATAAGGTAGGCAATAAATGCAACAAAGTCACACTTGTAGTGAAATGAACATTGCACACTTAGAAATCAACATAAAAAGAAATTGCTGGTAGAAATACAGTTTTTTTTGTACTACTTTTCTCAAGTTTGTTCATGCTAAGTCAAATTACGGAGCTCTACTTTAAATATCTGGTCGATAGCAGACTGAGCTGGTAATGGAGTAAGAAGTTGAGGTGGTGCAGTTGACGTCCCGATTGACTTCCTGTGGAGGAACTGGCAGCCGCCTGATGAGCAGCAGTTATTTTGGCTTTAGAAAAGCTGTAAGCCTCGACATTAACACTGTAACACAACCTATTAACCACAACAGTGTGTAAGAGTTAATGTTAGTGTTAATCCCTAAGTAAGGCCAATATCTGTTACTTAGCAGGCCTTTGGGCTATTTAATCTGGACAAACAGAACTTGACAGTGACTCCTTATTGGCTGTCTGACTGTCTGTGTTATTGCTTTTTTTTTTCTTTACTCTAAAGACATTGTATGACTGAGTGACACATCCTCTATATTCAAATCATAAACAAACAATGGAGGAAAGAAAATCCCGTTGTTTTGTATAAGTACATCAAAAGCAGCAACCAAGTCACTAAATTTAAATTGGTTAAAACGTTGGGGGCTCTACCTGCTGTGACTCAGGAGGTAGTGCAGGTTGTCTACTAATCAGTTGGTCAGTGGTTTGATCCCTGGCTCCCCTCGTCTGCATGTCAAAGTATCCTTGGGCAAGATACTGAACCCCAAGCTGCCCCTAATGCATTCATGTGTGTGTGTGAATGTTAGCTAAAAAGTGCTTAAGTGTAGATAAAAAGTGCTGTATGAATGTGTGTGTGACTGGGTGAATGAGGCATGCTGTATAAAGTGCTTTGAGTACTCGAACTGAGTAGAAAAGTGCTAAACAAGTACCATTCCATTTAAATACTCTAAAATAATTCAACTTCCTGAAAAAGAACAAAAAAATTTCAGTTTTAGATACAGCATCTACTTCATGTCGATAGTAAGCTGCTTTTATTAGCTCTGAGTTGCTTTAAATAAAAGGGTTGGCCAAAAACGTAATCGTAAAAAAGTTTTGATGCTTTTAATCCGATTAACTCCTTGGCAAAGCCAATTACCTTTGTCTATTCCAGGTTACTTCTACTGCAAGAAATCTTGTTAATGACATGCTTACAAACAGGAATACAGATGTATTCACCAGTAGCAGGTATAGTCCAGTGTATCTTAAAGCCAGTTACTTCTGTCTATTATTAGTTTTTTTTCTCCACCAGCTAGAAATAACACATGTATCTCCCATTAGCACACCAAACAATTTAATCCTCTTCCCATATACAAAAGAATCAAATTAGTAATGCATACTTATATAGCACCTTTTTAGTCTTACTAACCTCTCAAAGCACTTTTAACTACAAGTCATATTTTATCCATACAGCACTTAATTCTATACACTTTAAGGAGTTTATCTACTTTACATTCATGGCCAGTTTAGAATCATCAATTCACCTAACATCCATGTCTTTGGGAGGAATCCGTAGTATCCAGAGGAAACCCACACAGGCACAGGGATAACATGCAAGCTCCACACAGAATGATCCCAGCTGGGGTTTGAACCAGAAACCTCTGTGCTATGAGTAGACAGTACTACCCACTCTACCACCATGCTGATCCTAGTGTCACTTAACATAATTTCCCTTAAATGAGAACCATTCAAGAAAGGAGTTACATATAGGAGCATTTTAGCAAAGATAATGACAGCAGTTTCTGGATTTCTACAGCATGATTCACAGGAATTTATTTGGGGATTGTACATGCTAGAGCACATGCATATACACACATGTAGATCCAGGGGTATTTCTGTCAGTGACAAACACTATCGTCACTCCAGAGCCGTCCAGGCTTGGCGAGCTTCAGACAAAAAAGACTTTCCTCTGTATCTGGCCTGTCAATCCAATATGGCTTTTGGCAGTGACTCAACTTCATTATTACCTTCCCACAGCTTAAAACTAGTTCAACAAAGTCACTAAGCGAGAGCTGGAAATGAGCCTTCTCTCTGCTCTGATGGGTGAAGCAGAAGGGGAACAACTGCTCTTGCACTCTTATTTCTGATTTTCTTTTGTGATATAAGTATCTTCTAAGTATTTCCATTTCCTACATTTTTAAAACGCAAGAATAAATTTTACTTGACTTTCTGCATTTGAAAAAAAGTGACAGGCACCATGGTGGAGCATGCAAGGAAAGTGGGAATAGGATGTCCTGTTATACAAATTTTATGACGCCTTTTTGCTTAAATGTAGTTTTTGAGCCAGTTCCTTTTTTTCTTTTTTTTTTTCTTCACAGAATGCACTGAATTCCTGGAGCTGTTTCCAAGCCTAACTGAAACTCAAAAGACACTATTGCCATTCAAAATTCAGTCCTACTATCACAGCCCTGTTTAACTGAACAAATTATCCTCAGTCAGATCCAGCAAATGCTACTAGTTAATGGAGAATGTTGGTATCTTTCAGCTTCTGTCTAAAGTTTTTGCACAGTCAACATTTTCATTTAAAATCCTTTTCTTCCTAATAATTGCCACTCAATGGAAAAGGGGAGTATAAACCAACAGATAATCCCTCATAAATGGCCCTGATAACTTCAAATGTTGGGGAAAAAAAGAGTTAAAAATACAGCACATACAAGACACATGCACTAATGCACAGCTGAGGCAAATACACATGCGTTTATGTGTTTGCACAGGACCATGTGCTCCACAAGCAGAGAGCGCTGCGGGGATTAGGTAATCAGCTGTGATGCAGCGCATCAGTGAGGTGCCACAGAAATAGATCCGCTGATGGATAGGACAGGGAAGCATGATGTTTGTTTGAGGTCAGATCACATAAGAGAGCAGCTGGAGCAAAGGGACCAAAAAAAGAAATGCTCGAGAAGACGGGAGCACGAGCATGAACGAGATGAAGCAAGTCAGCCGTCAGCCAGAAATGCCATCTTTCATTAGCCTCAGTTAAGACTTTTAGCATCTGGTAAAGTCTGACTCAAATGAAATTTATTTGGAAGCATTATTTATCTAAAGATATGTGGACAAGTTTTGTGACGTTTCATATTTGGACCATTCTTTGCCCAATTCTATGAAACACTTGTTTTTTCACACTGAAGCAATGCTATAATGGTCATTTTTTTGGGTAAGATCCTAAATTTGATTTTTTTTTTTCAAGAAGTTAAAAACTAAGTGGGTAAAGGTCCCTGTAAACCAGCTGTTAATAAAAAAAAACATACATGTGGGGGTCATGCATTTTTTATTCACTGTGTTTTCATTTGTGCATGCTGTGGGTACAGTTAGTGTATGTTTGGTGTGTTCACTTGCTGTGCATGTGAATGTGTGTGTTTGAATCTTTAATGCAGAGAGCCTAATCTTTATTTAATCACAAACTATTCTGAGTGCTTCCATGACAGAGACAAGTGTGGAAGGTGATGAAGAAGAATACAGCAGAGTGGATGTTTGGTTGGGCAGTGTGGGGTTGCCTGGCTCGGGGGGCCTGAGATGTATTAGTACCCCGTTGGCAGCCAAACTCTTTGATTAGCAACCCACATTTTCCACAGTGACTGGGGATTTTTTTTTTTTTTTCCTGAATGGGTCTGAAACAACAGGACTGAGCAAATAGAGCACAGAGCTAACACACACATACTCTCACACCACTAATATAGTCTCTTCTCTGGGGAAGACACACAATACCTGAACAACAGTACACATCGCAGACACACAAAAATTCTGTGCTTGGAACCTACTGTCAGTCACCTGCTGCTGTCATGCACACACAACATTAATTTCAGCCAAAGTCAGATAAAGAAAAACGTACAATACACCAAAGCCAACACACAGTTTCAATCTTTTCAGCATTAATTCTGCTTTTTATTGCTTCTGCTGGTTCGCTCTACACTGTCTTCATTGTTCCTTTTGTACAGCATAAACTCACAGGGAGATCGCTAAAAGTCTCAAAAAAGAACAGACTTAAACAGTGCACCCTGTTTCCTAATGTGTTGCTTAGGAGGTGCACTTAACACGTAGCACATAGACAGATATCAGCTAATGTGCCAGTGGGTTGTTAATTTAGACTGTGAGTTATATATACCTCACTGGTCTGTGGACTACGGCTTTTGAAGCTTTGGGTTTAGGATTCTGGCCGCTGACATCTTGTCTTTTTTGAAACTGGATGCATATTTGGTTAGCCAGCCTGCTAGCAAGGCACATCTGTGCTTTGCTTTGATATAAAATAGTTAATTATATCTAGTGAAAAACAGGCTTAAAATATAATTAAACCAGAACACTTAATAGTCAAGTCTTAGAGCAACAGCAGGAAATAAACATTTAACATTATTTCTGGTATAGTGTTTTAACATGGGGGTCTACGGGAATTTACTCAATTTTTGTTTTTCGCTGTTGGCTTCATTGTTCAACACTAGTATTGTCACGATACTGGAATTTCAAAGTTGATGCCAATACCCAGGAAAATACTCAATACTCGATATCATTTTCGATACTACGGGGAAAAAAGTTGAGTCTTTTTTTTTTTTTTTTTTATATATATAAAGATTGGAACAATACAAACAATAACGGCAGTGTCAACACTATTTTTAAGTCGTTTCCATAGACAGTATAAAAGATGGACATTGCTACCATGACGTCACCCATTGGTTTCTTAAGTCCCATTTTGAAGCCTCGAAATGAACATTTCCACCATCGTCATCTTGGTTGTAAAAAAACAGATGTGACGAGGAGGGGAAGGTCTAGCTGTGAAACCGCATGCTCATTGGCTCAAGGCATTAGCCAGTGAGCATACCATAGATAATCCTCCCTTTTTGAAACATAGTATGACCAAGATTTATAAAAAACACATACTTTTTTTTAAAAATTATGACCCAAAATGAGTGACTGAGCCCATAAACGCAGCAGAAAAGTGTTTACATAGGACAAGACCGAAAGCCATTTTCCTATAGACTTCTATAAGTCTTTTTGCAACTACAGCTATCGCCATCTGGTGTCCTTCAAGCAGAATGCAGGTTTAAGGTACTTACGCAAAGGCTTCATTTTTCAGACCCAGAATGTTTTAGACTGTCTATGGCTGTACATACTGCAAAAATGTACAGTAACATATCTGTAAGGTAAATATATTACAAATATTTTAAGATTCTCTTAGGTAGTATATTAAAAAAAAAAAAACAGACAATATTTTTAGGTTGTCTGAGGACACCATAGTTTGGCTGTGAATAAACAGAGTTGGTAAGGTAGGCTGCTACTGTTTCTGTTTAATTGCTGGGAGACCTTTTTCACCTTTAATCTGGGACTTTAAGAAAAACATAAGTAATTGTGTTATCCTGTTAAATTAACACTGTCTGTTAATGTTACAGATGGTCAGGACTGCCTAGCTCCAACATTATCGTTGTACTATTAGCCATAGCTACTAGACGCAACCTTAATGATAACTTAACAAATGGCTAATGTGGCTATCAGGTAATTGCTAATAGTTAAACGGCTAACGTTAACGTGTGCGCCAGCTGCTAGTGAGGGGAGGGGCTGCATGCCTGTCTGTCTGCACTGGTGTTGTGTGAAGTTGTGTGTCAGCTGGAGGAGGCAAAAACAGCATCCACAGATATCCATACTGTTGCAAATCAGTATCTAATCCAATAGTTATTTTTAGCATTGATTAGTATCTGAATATCGATTTTTTTTTGACAACCCTATTCAACACTGACGTTTGCTACAAACAAGGGTCTTATTTAGCAAAATAACATATTAGAATATAAACTTTTTTTTTTAAAAATACACAAAATTATTTCTATCATTCTCAGTTCCCTTCAGCTCTACTGAGCGTTTTAGCTTCTTTTAGCTCAATGTTTTAGACAGTCCCAATGCTGTCATAAATTGTAACCACAGCAAGCACCTTTTTCATTATAAACTGCTGCAGATGACAGAGAGACAAAGGTAGCTGCTAGCTGTTGAACAGGGTGAGGCATTTAGCTGGTACTTGCCAGAAATTTTAATCATGAGTTAGTGAGAAACAAACACTTGTGGAAGTGTTTAAAATATTGCTCCTGTCTCCCTAAGCACCACAAAACAGTACTGCTGTAAATTTAATAGACTCAGCCTGGTAATTAAAAACAGTGTTAGTCCAATGTTAGGGCAATGATAGTAACCTTGTTTTATAAAAGTACACTGCTGATGCAAGCTGTGGTTTGTGGTCAGAAAATTATAGCCTGCAGTCACTGGCTCCCTGTAAGTCTGAAAGGTCTTCTAGTGGGCCAATCCCCCTGTAGATAGAACAAGCTAAATGTAAATCCAAATGGTTGAAAGTTAATATACTGCATCAGCTAATAATCAATATCTCCATGAGAACAGTGAACAATGTGTTCAGTGCTCTGTCTTTTAATAGATCATAACATGAGAGCTCCTGGTGTTGTAATAAGGTCTGATAAACTCACCAGATGAATCTCTGATGATAATTACATTCACCTCATTTTAATTAAGTAGCATTTAGCTTTCGTTCAAATGCAAATTTATCTCCTTAATATTCTTTCTGTGAGAGATTTGCTTCGCTCAAACACAAATGATCAGATTGCTTTTCTTCTTTTTTTCCTCCAACACAAATATTTTATGTTGTAAAGGAGCAAAAGAAAAGAGTCAAGTACTGGAAAACAAGATAAATTCATACTGTTTCATCTACATCACAAGATAATGTCTTTTATAAATTAACGCTGTGCTGGATTTGATGACTGTAAAGCAGATCTTTTAAATTATTTAAACAGATGATGCCCATTCATTATTTTATCTCTTAGTGCTGCATGTGCATGCTCTGCCAATGCAAAAATCAGGACCTGAACAATTCAATTATCTGTTTGTTTTAGTCCTCTATAAACTTGAAAAACAGATGGTGGTCGTCAGATACACACATATTACATACATACACAAAGCATGAGTAAAAGGTCTCTTAGGGGAAACAGAAAGGCTTTTAGTTTCCCTGTTTAAAAAAACAGAGTCAGCTTGTCCTTGTTTCCCTGTACTGTAGCCATTATGCATGCGTCTGGTGTGTGTGCCCTGATGTGTATGCCCTGATGTGTATGCCCTGATGTGTAAGTGTGTGTGTGTGTCTGTGTGTATGAGGGAGAGGATGCTGTCATCTTCACATAGGATCACGGGATCCTCTCCCTCACTGTCTCTACCGCAGCAGAAATCCTCCCATCTGTCACTCCTAATCAGCAGAGAGCAGCTTGCATGTTCACGAGGATGATATGTCTCCCTCTCTCTCTCATACACACACACACACACACACACACACACACACACACACACACACAGATTACACTAATACTGACACAGCAAAACATTCCACAGCATCACGTGCCCCTCTGGCCATTACTCATTAAAGCACCATATTAGCGTACACTGCTGTAATTTACTTTCTCTGTTTAATTCTTTAATCCATTTTAAAGCTGCACAAATGATTATTTTTCTATTCAAAATAGAAAATATTACTATGCATAGTGCAAAGGTGCCCCACCCACAAAGAATCAACCCTTGTTTTAGCATCTTTGAGTTCAGTGTTCAGATTTAATCTCTTGCAGATTAACTGTTCAGGTCTCAGAAATTCCTATTCTAACTCCCTTCTCCAGTTGCTGTTTCCAGCAAACCTCTTATGGCTGTTGGGATATACCATTATTGATAATAACTTTGATATTTAAAACATGAAATATTGGCATCATGTTAGTAATACACACACTACACACAAGTAACTATACTATGGCTACTCTTGCTGCACAAAACTGTGCTGTAAATGACGACAGACGATAAAAAGAAACTCTACCTGCACCCAAAAAAAAAGCTAGCCTGTCAGTATGGGAGGTTGTCCTCTCAATTCCAATTTCCAAAACATTGATAAAATCATAATAAACAAAGCAAAGATAAATGTTACTGGAAAAAAATTCATATTTTTTATATTTGCTATAGATATTGTGATAGTATTATTATTGTGACTTCTTTGAGCACACAGTATCATATGAAAGACAGTTAGCAACTAGCTGGTGGTGCTAGTTAGCTGCTAAAGAGTCAGACATTTACCTCAGAAGTTGGTACAAAAATAGAGCAAAATAGATGGATGAATAATGGATGAAAATACAAGGTGCAACTCATCAGTTTAATAATAGGCACAAGATGGCTAACAGTTTTTATGTATTTACCTTCATAAGGTATCAATTTGGCGTTCACAGGTTTTGGTGCTTTCCCATAGGTGGCTATAAATATGCCTATGCTTTAACCCTCAGAGGTCTAAAGGGCCCTTCACCTACAATGCAACACCAGCACTGTTGCGCCATTATTTCCAATGGCTTGCGCCACACGCGGACAGTTTTCTGCCAGTTTGAGCAAAGCACAGCACAAGCGTGCCATCTGGGGAGCACTCATCCAAAGTTGGACTTTGACCGGGACATGCTGTGATGTACATTCGAGCATACAGGTAACCAGCCAGCGCAACACAAGTTTTGGGCCATTTGCGCAATCTAGCAGTCAGTGCAGCACATACCGCTTTCTGTTTGAAGGAGGCCATAAGTCATCATCAGTGATGACCCCGACTCTAGCTTGGAACCCTAACCCTATGTTTTAGTAAAAAGCAAAATGGACTTTTTAGGAAAACATTTAAATAGTTTTTGATGCCAGTTAGAATGATTATTTTCTTTGACACCTGATTGCCAAGACTTTGGAGAACAATTTAAAAGCAAAAACAAAGCTATATATTCTGATAGCATAAGGATAATGGGCATGTACACAGGCAGCGATTCGCAGCGAGGTGGCGACCAGACACTGTAGAAAGTCAATGACATTCAACGACTTTAAGCGACGACATGCAATATAACCACTGGCGCCACAAAGTGGGTGGGTTAAACTTTAGTTAAACTTTTCTCAACTTCCAGGCAAATGATTGAAACAACTACTAATGAGAGTGAAGGACAATGTTGATTGACATATGACTGGGTGGAATGTCTGCTAGTGACTGACTGTCACAACAAAGCGAAGTGCGACGAGTGTGTGGATGCCCCTTGTCATCGATGATGACACAGACCTCACTGTGCTTAAGTGTTTCTCTAACTTTCACAACTTAAATGTGTCCGAGCTTTTCAGTATGGTAACAGTTTTCTCCGGTTAATGATTCACGTGATGATACAGCTTACCAAAAACATAAATTGCACTTCCTTCCATGATGAGGTTAGAACATATTTGTGTAGCTTCAGCTGGCTAACCTCCATCATTAGTATAAAAAGAGCCCTTTCTTTTAGAGAATATTCAAGTGTAACATTCTGGCAATAGCATTTAAAATGCAGAATCCCAGCAGTTCACTCTACACCTGGTAATTGCGAAACGGTCACTACCACAAACTGTATCAACAACCCTGTCAGCCCCCATCATGTGGTCATTTTATGAGGAAAAAAATGAATGTTTGCTTCCCATTTGAGTAAGATTCAATATAAAAATGTGGGATGTCTTGTGCAGTCATTGATGCTGTATGTTTACGTGAGATTTCCTGAGAGCCTGAAAAATCCCCACAGCACACGCTAACAATAGCCGCTGTATCATAAGACATCTCAGAGGTATTTGCGCATTGTAGCATGAGGAAGATAAAAATAGTGCTGTCTACCTCTGCCTCTCTCTATCTATTTCTACCAGTGAAAATGGTTATCTAGTTGTCCCAGCACAGATTGCAGACACTGTGGATCGAGCTCTGCCTGTGTTTGAAATGAAAGTGGACAAAGAAGCAGGAAAAGAAAGGAGAAAAAAAGAGAGGTTAAATAAGCGGTAGGGAGTGGATGAAGACACAAGTAATGAGAGGACTTCCCCACAATGGAGCTGACAGAATTTAATACCCATCAACTCTGCTAAAGATGGTCCAGCTATTGGGGAAGACAACAAGAAGCCAGATCACAACTGTCCAACAGCTCCATTGAAATCAGAAAACAGTGACTGGTGTCCGTCCCTGACAGGCAAAGAAAACACAGTTTCTCTTTCTATAGGTGCCATAATTCATGAGAAGCCATAATGTTGGCTTCAGCAGCTCATGAAAACTACCTTATGACCTCAATTAAGAAATTTTAAGAGAGCTCTATTGTACTTTTCCTTACTTTCTGTCATACATATACTGTTACAGTAGATGAAGCTGATATTCAACATAACCAAAGGTTAAAATGAGGTCTGTCTATCTACAAGTAATGCAATCCCAGTGAGTCAAAAGCTCAGACTTCAGACTGCTTTAAACACTGCTCTAAGCATCTTTTTTCTGCTCTAGGCTCTTTATGATGTTCCTGAGAGTAGATATCTCTAATATGGTTATCTCAGGCACTCAGCTCTGGCTGTGAGCACAGTAGCCCCACCCATCCACTGTTCAAACCTTTTGTTCACGAGGGGGTTCCAATCAGAATAAAGTAGGTTTAAAGGAAGGAGATGCGAGCTAAAAGGGCTTGTTTCAGACAGATGATAAACTGCAAGGCTGCACCTACACCCAGTATGAGGCCAAGAGTTAGAGTGCGAGAATACAAATAAGGAGTTGGAAATGAGCATAAAAGGTCCTCTTTAATAGAGTTGTTGAGGAGGAGTACATAACAATTAGCTACGTTTACACTTATTCATACACATCTGCTTGGATGGAACCCTGTGTCGAAGAAAGAGCTTTCTTCGCAGGGTATTCATACACTTGCAAACTTGTGTCATAAAACTCAGGGAATATGGACACACCTATCAGCTTTTGATCCATCGGGCATTCTGTGCCTGGCTGAATGGCTCGTTTCTATTGGCCCTGTAAATATTCAGCATAACATGCAGTGGTCAGAGTTCAACAAATATGAGCATGTGTGCTTTGCTCAACATAGCAGCAGCAACAAAATGCCATGGGGTTTCAGAACATAATGGTACCAAAGCCGTGCTGTATCTTACATCCCCTGTACCTTCCTCAGCTCACTAAACAGAGTCTCAATGCGCCACGAGGTAGACTGAAGGACTCCCTAACTTTATCGCTTATCCTTTAACACAGTACCTAAGTGTTTTGTTGCTCTAAGCAGTTTTGTCTCACGTCCTATCAGGTCTGTCCTGTATTCCTGTCCTGCCACCACGTCGAGGTTCATTCTATGTGGAGGGTGGCACAGGCGTGTCGATTGGCAGTGTGTTGGCCTTTTGGTGCAGAGATGGATACCAGCTGGTCGGCAGCGACAAAATCTATTGCCATGTCAGGAACGGCAAAGCACAGTGGAGCAACTACCTGCCTGTCTGTGAAGGTGAGTGGATTTAAGTATAAAAAAACCCTAAAATACATTAGCCCTAAATGTTCTCCTACATTCAGTAAGAATAAATTCTGCTTTGCAATGGTTGATGCTATTTTTCACTACTCATGCCTGGTTATTTGTGAAATCTGCTTGCATATAAAGAAGAGCTGGTGATAGTGCACAGTACCTTTTTATGAGCAGGGAACAAGTCTAAGTCTTCCTCTCAACATGCAAAGATGCCATGTGCAATCAAAGCAGAGAGGAAAGAGGACAGAAGTGTCACTTGAGACTGAGTCATTTCTGCTCTCCTAACAGCAATCCCCATGCCAGAGGACCGTGGACTGCGAGTGGCTGTATTGGCTTCAGTGGTGAGTGGCATTGTCATCCTTGCTATGTCCCTGTCCTTCCTCATCTGCTGTCTGCAGGAGCGATCCAGCCGGGACCGTGCCAAGAAAGAGGGACGGAGCAGGTAGGACTGGGGACAGCAGTGCCTGAGACTTTGGTTGGTGTCAAACTCTAGCAAGCTGATATCTCTCTCTCGTCCTCGTCAGACGCAGAGAGAAGCGCTCAGCCCGTCGCACCGAGTGCTGGCTGGAGAGAGAGGAGGGTGACTGGGAAGCTTTCCCTCCACCCAAGATCTTCCACCTGTCCCAGAGGATGAACCCCCGTCTTGCTCCAGACAGCCCCCTCTACCTGACAGGAGGCCTCAGTGGATATGAGAACAGAGGATACCAGAGGTAAACTGGCAAGATTCACAGGAATCAAACCCATATGTTTTGTGAAATACAGTATATATAAGTAAGAAGGTTTGGCCCTCTAGACCTTTATTTTTGACAACCACAAAAAGCAACTAAAGACACTGGCAGCACCTAATGAGGCAGAAGACTTCTCTGCAACATTTTAAGTACATAGCTAACTACACTGACTGCCTGCTAGCTTTCAGAGCTCCTCAGATTACAGCTAGTTGCGCTCTCCTCTTATGTCATATGGTTCATTGAGCCAATTGGTTGAAGTTACCCTTTGAGAGTTGTTGATCAGTGGTTCCAAAGTTTTCCCTGACTCAGAATCAGTCTTTGTGGGGTTGACACAACAGTGAGAAAGTTTGGGGCATGTACAATGAAGTCATCGAGTCTGCGTTACCTTACATTAGACAATAACTGTTTGGTTGTTTCTCATCATTTGATGTACAAAAATGTGAATTATGCTTGAATAAATGAACCACAATTAGCAAAAGGTTAAAAATCTCATTTTATTACACTAGTGATTTTTTCTTAGCTGTGGGGTCAAAAATGTTTTCCATAACCATGGGTTTATCCAATCATCTGTGAAGTATTTTTTTTTTTATTTGCCTTCAGACCCTTTCTAAGCACAACATCTTAGATGGTTCAGTGTAACAAGCATCTGGCGAGTCAGCTTAATCCTGGTTTGTTTCATACTTTCATGTAGCATTTTGATACCTCAATTCCTGATATGGCTGACTCAACCAGTTGTCTTCCTTGATTCATGCTAAACCGAATCTTAAATTAGGTTTTTGTCAGCAATTTCAGCATTCAGTGAAGTCAAACCTTGACCTAACATTGATACATTCCATATCATTTATCTTGTTTGTAATAACTGACAGCTCTCCTGTTCTTTTTGTATCCGTCTCTTTCAGGAGTCAGGAGAGTTTGCTGAAGGCCTCTATGCCTGGACTCTACCGCTCAGAGTCTCAGCTATACCCACATGTCGTCCTGCAGAGGGTCCCAACACCGACTGCGCCCTCTGCCCCTTCTGCTCCGTCTGCCCCTCTCTATCTCCACCTTCCCAACTCCTCTTCTGCCGCCTCCTCACCTGCCCACACCATCACCCACAGCCAGCCGCACAGCATGCCACAGTACCCCACCCCAACATATCCTCCCAAACCCAACATAGCCATGCCCAACTACCGCCACCCAACACCGGCGCCTATCTATCCCAACCCCAACCCGACACCACAGACGCCATGGCAGTAAGCTATGTACTCCACCTTCCGTATTTTCAGGGTGCTGTGCTGTTCCTGCTGAAGAAGCTAAAGGAAAGCGCAGAGAGAAAACGTCACAGGCACGTTTGGAGACACATGAAGTCTTTTTACTCTTTCTTATCCCAGTTTTCTCCCACAGAAGTCTGCCAATGCCAATGTTCTAAAGCAGACAAGTGTAGAAATGGACATGCAGCCAGTGTAGAAGCTCTCCCTTGTACTGCATGCTTGATGAACTTCTCCGTTTGGACAAAGCGGGAACTGATCAACTTTTTCCCCTTGATTCTTACTTAGATGAAGCTGCTCTACGAGCAAGGGGAGATTGTCAGACAACATCCTGCTTTCTTTTAACCAGATCGTCACTACTGAAACCCTATGTAGCCTATCAACGAAGGGACACAGAGAGTTGTCATTTAGATTCCACTAATTTAGTTCATTAAAGAAAGACTTTGTTTAGGCATCTCTCAGCAATATAAAGTTTTAATATTTAATTGTTTAGAAATGGTCGCCTATCAGTCATCATCAGATCTAGTTCATCTACTCTAGACCTAAATAAACTGACAGATATATTATAGATATATATTTTTGTTTGTTTTGTTTTGTTTTACTTAACTTCTGGAATCTCACTCATTTGTTGACCAGAGCCATGTGTGATGTAATGAAAGCAGCTCTTGGTAATACACTGTGGTATTTCCCCACATTGAATGGGGAAAACAGAGTAACAAGAGGGATTTTATTGGTAGCAGGCACGCTGTGATTCATGTGCCGCTGTTGCTGCAACCACTGAATGGAGCCAATTTGTATGGATGTAATAACACACTAGCCATTATTAATTCACCTATTCTTTCTCACTGAAACTGTTAACTACAGTTACTTTTTTTCTGTCTGTGTCTGTTTATTTTTCTTTGTCGCAGCTCTTTGTGTAGCATAATTATTCATAAGAAAAGCTTTAGTGGTCAGAACTGTGACTGGTGAAACATTCCAGCATAGGCATTCAGGGGCCACAGACAGGTTTAGGAACATGTAGACCTGCGTTGCAAATAATCATCAAATATAAAATTAATCATACAACAACAAATTAAATTTTAAGAAAACCTCTTGTGCAATCCTAATGATGTTCTCTATCTTAAAGCAAGCATAAGGAAGTCAGACACACTGTGAGACTGCACTGGATGGCAATGGTGAAACTTCTTAATCGTAAACCTTTGCTGTTCCTTTGAACTGTGTACATGCATTTAAATCATAAACTGTGTGCAAGGCCCTGTTACTTTTATTTTTAATAGAACACTAATAAATCTGCACTTTAACCTTTTTTTAAATGGCTAGGACTGGACAGTCTTTTACTGTAAGCTATTTGCATAACAATAGGACTGCCATAAATGCTGAATAAAGAGAGTTCAACAGTTTGGTGTGTTCAGTTTGTGTTCAAGAGGAATGGATGATCATAAATGATTAAATAAAAAAGAAATGAGTGAAAGAAATACAGAAAAAATATGGACCCAATTCATCGATGTGTCATGACAGCTGAAAATGACAAGACAACCTAATTTTCCTGCATACTGACACTGACACAAGGAAGATGGAGTGACCCCTCTGCCCGTGCTGACAGGGTTGAAGAGTCTATGTGTAGACTGGAAAGCTGAATAAAGTTAAAGTCTCTGGCTTAATCTTTTTTTAAGTCAAGTCTGTGTTTTTAAATTGAAAAGATTATTGGAGTAGTGTGAGTAGTGTGTGGATTAATGAAGTGAGAAACTCATAAACACAAAAATGTTATACATGCATTCAAACAGGCTGGGTTTTTGTAGTATAAAATTTACTAAAATGAAGCTGTGTGAAACGCATCAGCTTCTTGCAAGATAAAATAGACAGAGTCTAACCTCCTAAGCATTCAGTTGTGTTTTAGCTGCATGCTAAACAACCAAATTTTTTCTTCACTTTTTCTGAAGACCCCACGAATCTCTTTTAGTCGCTTAGTTCACGTCTTCAAACGTGAAGATCAGACTGATCACACCTAACTGTTATCCTTATGATTTAAACCCCTTTTAGGACTTGTGTGGTGGTTCCATGTCTCTATAGCCAGTTTTGCAGTTTTGGCAACCAAGGTATAGACCGCCAGGGCCCCCGCCCCTGACCACCACCCAATCCAAACGGCACCAAACCTCTAAGAGTGGTGGGCCCATGTTGCTATTTCGGGCTGGGCCTAGCCGGGCCCAATATGCTAAGGCCTGGCCATCACACGCTCACTCTCTAGCCTCTTCCTTGGGCCTGGCTCCAGGGTGGGAACCGGTAACCCTGTCACAAGCAGAGTAAAGTGGTCCCTTACTCTCTTAATCTTCAGAGCACAGAGGTTTTCTGAATCGCTCGTAGGCTACATCCACACGTTTTTTAAAATGGGGATTTTCCATAGTTCATTTTGAAAAATATCTCAGTCCACATGAAAATGGAAAAAAATGATCCCAAACACTGTCAAGAGCACGCCAAAGCAACAGGTGGCAATATAACCCTAACATATATAAATATTGGCCAATGAAAAGCCTACCAACAATAACATGGTGCACACTCTGATGTCAAAAAAAGGAGATAAAGCCGCACACCTTTTGTTCCGAGACAAAATCTCCATTTTCCTTGTCTACATGTAAACGCTGAAATAGAGTTTCTGAAAATCTTCACCCCGGAAGGAGTTTTTCAAAAGCTCAGTGATCCAAAACACTGTTTATATGTGGACAAAAGGCCAAAATCCATAGAAAAAGCTATGTTTACCAAAATACCCGTGTACGTGTGGACAGGGACGTAGTCTGGCCGATCACCCTGTAAGCATTTACCTTGGAAGACTGTACTGGGGCAAACTGCCCCCAACAACTTAGTTCCTGGAATCACTCAGGCACACAAATCCTTCCACCACAATAAGTTGATGATTCACTGAGGGGTAGTGCCCAGAGTGAAGAAATGAAAGGAGCCAGTTTACATGGTTGTGACTAGGATGCCTCCTGGGTATCTCTTAGGTCAGGTGTTTTGGGAGTGTTCTACTGGTAAGAGGCCCCAGGACAGACCCTGGATAAGCTGGAAGAGCTTAAGGGGGAGGTGGCTGGGGAGAGAGGGTCTTGGTGTCGATAGATAGCTGGATGGATGGGATGAGTGAAAATCTGATGTCTTAGATCATATGTATATGCAGAACTATAGAAAAAACTTTCTTTCCTGCAGCTCTAGAATGTGCCTAAAATGTCCAACATTTGGTAATAAATGGTTGTTCTGGTTGTGTTACACCTCTACCCCAAGGTGATTTAAATTTGTTTTGGTTGTCATTGGATTAAAAATGTCTATTGATTAGTTTTAAGGACTTAACGGCAACATATCTTTTGAGAAAACATTATATTGTTTCGCTCAATCACTCTATTATCTCTCTTTTGCATTGCAAATGAGGCACTGGGATCGAAGAACATCAGACATCTGGTGAAAGTCTGAAAATACCCTCAAAACTCAGCAGGGTTGCTCCACAGTGTTGATGACTAAGTGTGTGCCCAAAGCTACTTCTACTTCCAAAAATAATCTTTTTCCATGTGCTCCACAGCCTAATGCAAAACAGAAAGAAACTAATTAATGATCTGAGTAACTTTTATTCATGTGGAGTTTTTGAAATTCTCAATTTACTTTCTAGTTTGTAACTACTGTCATAATCATCATCTATGACAAAGCGCTTATGTCTTACAAGTGTTTTAATGGGGTAAAATTTTGATATTCTCTCTCTTTGACTTGGCTGGATTTGATTTGGAGTGACACACTATCAAAGACTACCAGCATGCAGGCATTTCCTCCTGACATTTTTAGCATTTTCAACGTCATATGGATGCCATCTTAAATGACTGCTGTCAGATGGGAATGGATGAAATCTAGTACGTCACTGACACTGTCTTCCAGATCACAGGGTTGGCAACTAAAGGCTGGTTTAGACTTCTGGTGAATCTTTGTAGAGCCTACAATGTAATCTATGTCAGTGGCCAACGTCGTTGCCAGCATTTATGCTTGTGTGTGGTGCGTTAGGTGTTAATTACATTGTGGTCATATCCCGGTGTTTTACATGTGGTGCCAGCCACGATAGAGACAAATAAAATGCTCGGACTTTTTTCCCTCCTGGGTCTCCACACAAATATATTTATCCCTAAAGTTTTTCCACTTCTTTGTACATTCCCTCACATCCATTCCAATAGTGTCAGCAATCTCCCTCCAGCAATTTGCTGACATTTGTGAGTCCTTATATTGATGCTATGATTATTATTCCTTATATTAAGGCAATGATTTTGATTCTCTCATGGACAAATTCAAAAACTATGGTGAAAAAGCAGCCACAAATGCACAGGAGGAATCAACAGTACTGAACAGGCCAATCACAATAGTGGCGGGCTGCATCGACGCAAGGTGTAGTTGCATTTCTAGGGAGATGAACATCAGGTTATGCCAAAGGTTACGTCCTACAGCATAGATTTAATAAGAAATACAGTAATACTCCCCTACCTTGGGTCTGTCTGAAAGGTACAGTAGGTACTTTGCTTTCAACATACAGGATTTCATTTATAGTTGGGCTATCGCATACATTTTAATAGTGACAAGAAGCTTCCACATATTAACTCAAAATTAAATTTAGAGATTGCAAATGTTGGCTTTGTGATGGACTGGTGACTTCTCCAGTGCACCTCTGCGACCCTGAATTGGATAAGCAGTTAAGAAGATGGATGGATGGATGGCTGGATGGACTGCAAAAGTTTCTCATAAAAAGACATGGTAAATATGCCAGGTATATTTCAATGAGCTGATAAGTTTAATGCTTGATAAAAGGTCACAAAGGTTTTCTGAATGCATAACTAACACTGGAGGACAAGGACAAAATGTTCTACAGGAGCTGAGTGTCCAAAGAAATGGCACCTGATCTGTTTTCTGTCAAAACTCTACATAGATACACAGCCACTAAGTGGACATTTAATTGCTATTGATAAAAGACCAAGATTATAGCATTCCAGGAAACAATTCGACATTGAATAACCATTAGGAGGTGGTTTTTTGTCAACATCTAGTCGTGATTGAAAAATAGTTCAAAGATGCAATGTGAACCAACATCGCGGACGTTACGCCGATATGGTCAGGGACAGAGAAGTGATATTTGTAACAGGCCGACGCATTAAATTCAGTATGGAACAAATGACAGAATTTAGACATATATAAATGTAAACGGCTTAAAAGTGTTGTTTATTACCTTAAAAATAGACTTTGGTAATCCTAGTCTTTGTAGGAGGAGAAGACGTGGCCGTCTGTTCACAACCATGTGCTACCCAAATTAGTTGCTGTTGTTTACCAAAAAAAAAAAGAAGAGGAATGCATTTAATTCCTTCATTGCAATAATCTGATCTATACTTCTCATTTGTATGAGACAGTCTGACTAGACCTCTATACTACATGGAAACAAGGTCAACATCCATCTGTCTACCATAAAATTTTTGCAGTCTTACCGCATACCAAAACCAGTTTTGACCAGGGAGATGACTGAGGTTTCAGCCATGTTTGCTGGGATACTGCACTTCTTAAACCTTTTACTAAAGAACCTAAACCTTTGTCTTTCATGTTCTGGGTCTGAGCTTTTTTGTTTGGTTTTAAACACACCAATCAAACAAAACACCAAATACATTCATTCAGGTGAGGATATTCTTGAATTTGGTGATGAAGCTAATCATTTAATGGCAGACAAGATAGAGCAATATTTGCACAGGGGAATAAATCATATTTTAATGAATTTCTGTGAGTTGTGGATTCATACTGATGTAGAATTTTGAACAACTGTAAATCCACATTTCAGCACTAAGGTATAAGCAAACAGAGAGGAAGAGACTCTAAAAATCCACTTTATATCCCTGCTTAGCCTGGACTACGCCATAAGAAATGCATGCTTTTAAGATGTTCATGAGAGTATTTGGTGGTAAAATGTCATGTTAACTTTTTGCTTGATTAGCAGCTGGCGGTATCTGTCAGTTAGCAAGCCGGCTGGCTTTTTGGGCATCTATGGATAACTACAGCTAGCTTATTCCAAGCTAGCTCAGATGTTACACAAGGTTACTGCTAACCCTCTATTCACACATCTTGCCAGTCACTTCCAATACTACTTATCTAATAAAGCAATTAAAAACCATCATGAGTATGTTTAGCCTGATTGGCTATCCCCTGTTGCTAGTCTGTATAAATAATGAACACAACCCAGTGGTAATTAGACCCATGAGAGTCAGGAGGTGGGAGTTACAAAAGGCTGTTTCTGCTGCAGTGTGGGGGCTCACCTTATCCTTCCAGGTAAGCGCTGGGACAGAATTTAGCTGAGAAATTCTTCAGCTAACAGTGTCATCACTGAGCTCCTGAGCTGGCACATGCCACAAAATGGCTGACACTTTTTGAGGGTCTTTGACCCAGTCTTAACCTCAACACTCATGGACTTACAGACTTTGAGGCATATTCCATGAATTAAGCCCTAAGCTCTCAGAAGACCTTGAGGACTTAGGGCTGCCCTACTGTCAAATCATCGAAGTGCATGAGAACACTCTCCCAGATATTTTCAGCTCTTTATGCACTCTTTCCATAAGTCTGCATCTATGTAGACTTTGCCTGAGGGAATTACCCACTGCTCAGAGCACTGTAACGTGACTTAAACATTAATTTAAAAGGAAAATCATATATTCCACACATCCAACGAGTAACAGAACGACAGAATATGATGAAGTATAATTAGGTTTAGAAATGTTTGGACAGTGAAACAGATTGTACAAACCTCTGTAAACCACCACAATAGATTTAGTCCAGACTTTAGGCTTTAATGCAACATTTTTGTTGTTTCTGTTCAACCCCCTAAATTAACCATTGAGGACTTATAGGAAGCTTTTTACCCAGTCCCCTATTTTCCAGGGCTCCAATGCCATTGGATGATTCACTTAAAAGCTGTTTCATAGACAGGTGTGAGCTTTTCCTTCATTGTTTCTTCATCAATTAAGTGGCTAGAAGGTCTGGAGTTCATTTAGGTGTGGTATTTGCATTGGGAAGCTTTTGCTGTGAACCCACAATGTGCATTCAGTGGAGCTCTAAATGCAACTGAAACAGGCCATCCAAACACCAACAAAAAAAAGCAAAACCAGAGAAAACCCAACAGGGAGATAGTAGAGAATTATAGGAGATAAAAGTTTGATGCACTCTGAGAAGAAAAAGAACAGATATGCAAAGGCCTGGACGGCCATGGAAGGCAACAGTGGTGGATGATCGAAGGATGCTTTCCATGGTAAAGACACTCTTCAGAACATCCAGCCAATTGAAGAATACTTACTAGGAGACAGACTTGAAAAATTGTATGTCTAACATGAGAAGAAGACTTAGGAGAGCAAATAGAGAGGGTTCACCACAATGTGCAAACCAACGAAGAGTAGAGAATAGAGAAGATTGATTAGACTTTGCCAAAAAAAACATCTAAAAAGGCCAGACCACTTTGGAAACAGGAGTCTTTGGACATATTTAAATAAGATCAACCTACGGTGACAATATGAAAAAGGGAGTGTGTACAAAAATATGGCTGTAATTCCACAACAGTTAATGCAATGTTTTTGTTCAGCCCCTCAATTTAAAGCAGAGAGTCTGAACTTTGGCTGTGTTGTGATTGTTAAATTTTAAATGTATTACGGAGGTGAACAGAGGCAAAATCCTAAAGAACGTGCCACTCTCCAAACCTTTCCATGCCTAACTGTATTACAGACTAAGGTCATCTTGAAGTTTAGGCATACATACTATACCGACTTTTAAAGTTTCCTTTTATAATAATTGCAGTATTAAAGGAAGCAGGATTCTCACAATATTGCTACAGTGTCAGATGTTCATATTGACTCGACCAAAGTTTTAAAATAATGAGTTAAACATATGCAAATCAATTCCTGCAAGCCAAAACTGTTCTGAACACTACGTTATCAATGTTTTTTTCTGCCTGTGTGCCGACATCAGTTCATCACACAAAAATCTGAAATTTTGTGAAATCTAACAATATCTCATTTTGGTTGGCTGTCACTTGCCTCATACCCCCTTTATCCCACACAGCATATGGTAATATTGTTATATATTAATATTGTTATATATAATATAGTAGCTGTTTGGGTAGTTGATGTGTCATATAGTTATTAAGGTTCTCATATTAAAGGTAAAATCAGTTTCTAAAATGGATTTTTTTTTTAATGATCTCTCATTTCTCAGATTTGGTGTACTGATCTACCTGTTCTACCTCTGCAAGACAAGAAAATTACATTCCACAAAAGTGAAATATGAAAGAAATTCAAGACATGGTGCTAATATAAGAATTCGGATGTCAGGAAAAATATCAGTAAAAAGTGTAACTTGTTGTTTTGCCCTTTTGTAGGTGGTTATATAAAAAATATGAATGAAATACTTCAGTATCATCACAATATTGGTAAATTCTTAATTTAAAAATTGCTTCAATTAAGATTTGATTAACTTTCAAGCTTCGGTGTAGTTACTGTACAACACCTTTTGGCACTGGTATCAAATTTAGACCATTTTAAAATGAAAAAAAGAATTTTGGGCAATTTCTGAAAAACATTATTTTACTGTCAAAGGCTTCAGCCTCAGTTCCATTACAGCAGGTACAACGACAACAGTTATCACATACAAATATCAGACATTTTGTCTTATAGTAGGGCATGTTCATCATGCTTTAGTGTCCATTTCACATGGCACAGATGCCAAGGTCGTACACTATATTGCCAAAAGTATTCACTCACCCATCCAAATCATTGAATTCAGGTGTACCAATCACTTCCATGGCCACAGGTGTATAAAATCAAGCACCTAGGCATGCAGACTGCTTCTACAAACATTTGTGAAAGAATGGGTCGCTCTCAGGAGCTCAGTGAATTCCAACGTGGTTCCGTGATAGGATGCCACCTGTGCAATAAGTCCAGTCGTGAAATTTCCTCACTACTAAATGTTCCACAGTCAACTGTTAGTGGTATTATAACAAAGTGGAAGCGATTGGGAACGACAGCAACTCAGCCACAAAGTGGTAGGCCACGTAAAATCACAGAGCGGGGTCGGTGGATGCTGAGGTGCATAGTGCTCAGAGGTCGCCAACTTTTTGCAGAATCAATAGCTACAGACCTCCAAACTTCATGTGGCCTTCAGATTAGCTCAAGAACAGTGTGTAGAGAGCTTCGTGGAATGGGTTTCCATGGCAGAGCAGCTGCATCCAAG